>RWGY01000031.1:16657831-16760578 GCA_007726485.1 Eragrostis curvula
GCTAGATTTGAAGGCTCCAATCAGCCCCCTTCCTCTTCATTCTCAACAACAATCTTGGCTCTTTTGTTGGGTCTAGTGGCTGAAGATGAAGCACCATTGTCATCTGGTGGGCTAGGAACAGCATTACCATCAACATCATCATTAGTGTCAATATCCTCGGTGCCAAGAGCCTCACTTGATCTTTTGCAAATTTTCCTGTAGCCATGCTGTTTCCAAAAAGTGTAACCACTCAGCATAGTGTTCTAGAGGCTTGTTGAGAAACTCAGCATAAGATTTGTGATCCTACACAAAAATGATAAGACAGTTCAGTTTGAGCAAGTATTTCAGCAAGAAAAATGCTATATTGAAAAGAAGTCCAGCAAGCATATAATCCATTCAAAGGAAGAGTGGTTCCAAAACTACCTGCACATAGCCATTGTAGTGCTCATGATCCATTGTAATGATGTAATTGTCTTCATCCCATCCAGCAGCACTTATTTTCTTAAGTTGATTTATCTTTGCCAACCTTCTCTTCCAAGTTCTCAAGTGATATTTGATATTGTCCCCATTAAGTTTCATGTTGAAGTGCTCATTCAAAGCCCTAGCACACCCTATGTGTACTAAGGGGTGGTCGTTTTGTTTAGGACAAATGTTTAGTCCAAAGATCTTGTTATTTAAAGGTATTAAATAAAGTGTAATTACGAAATTTTTTGCAGAACCTTGTGCTACTTTGCGTGACGAATCTAATGAAGGTAATTAAGCCGTGATTAGACGATGGTTACTGTAGCATCACTGTAACAAAACATAGCTTAATTAGGCTCGTTAGATTCGTCTCGTAAATTAGCAACCATCTGTAAAAAGGTTTTGTAATTAAATTTTATTTAATACTTTTAAATAGCAAGATTCTCTGGACTAAACTTTAAGACTAAAGGAAACGAACACGTCCATAATGATGACTGTCTTCCACCATGCTTCATGCGAGCCTGCTGCACCACAATGAGACAACTATATGATGACTCTCGACAACAAAAACTCACTCGGGAATCTTTCTCAATGACTATTGAGAACCTTGGTCATCGTGGTGTGAAGCTCTGATGAGACTGACATCCATACTCTAACACAGACGCATTAGTGCCCGGAACCAGCATCTTATGTTAACATAGGCCTGACTAGGTCACAGCGTAGGGCGTAACGCAAGGGAGACACTCGGCGATAATACAGTCAACACGAGAAGGCAAATCCGAATCAAGTCCTTTACAATCTCCCGGCTACGACAATAACACCGGGGAAAGTGAAAAATCTAAATCACTAAGTCACAATTATTCGTAGACAACCAGAACGGTAGTGTCTTGAAGTCTTTAGATAACAAAGCCCATTTGCCTATTTCTATAATTGTCCCTTCAGTTCTACACAAGCTCGAAGGCTACATCTGTGGGATGCACTATTTGTGCAATTTTTTTGGGGGTTTAAAAGCCAAACCCATGCGTCGAATAGCATCCTTGGCTGGTATCAATTGGATGGACCCCAGACATATGCTCACTTTTGACCTTCACCTTAATCCTTCAAATTAAGATGAAGCTCGAGAGATATATCCTATGGATGCAACTATTCATGGAACTTTAATCTTTTTTTTCTTCAGCTAAATTGCCTTTTCAAACATCCTTGGGTATTACTAGTCCGATGAAACTAAAATCTAGTCGGACGGGAGTCCAACACTAAGGCTCATTTTGGCATTTTGTCCAACATTAAGAAGTCGTGTGCACTAAAGCTTGGAAGTTACATATAATATGTCTTTTTTTTTTAATTTTATGGCCAGGATGGGAATCCATGGCTCAGGCTTACTTTGACCTTCTATCTACATTACATAGAAGCACTCAAGCTTACTTTGACCTTCTATCTAATTTTTCACATTACATAGAAGCTCGAAGGCCACATCTAATAGATGCAGTTAAAATGCACATTTTAAATGTTTTTGAGAAGGCATGCTTCAAAAGCCGTCAGCATCATAGAGGTGTGCTTCCTACAAGCCTTGAAGCTCGAAGGCCACATCTAATAGATGCAGTTAAAATGCACATTTTAAATGTTTTTGAGAAGGCATGCTTCAAAAGCCGTCAGCATCATAGAGGTGTGCTTCCTACAAGCCTTGAGACAATATTCAGACATCAATCAGTTATTAGGTGCCATCAGTCGCTATGCCTAATTCAAGGTAGTTTTAGCTTTGGTCTGCCTGGGGCTAGGTACTAGAATGTTTTCATGTTTATTTTATTTGACTTAATCAAGTCCTTTCTAATATCTCAGTATCATTTGAGAAGATCACTTATACATGAGGGAACATCTAGCCAAGGAGCAAACAAGATCAATTAAACTCAAGTCATAAAGAAAATAATAACTATCCAGCAATCTTTATACAATCTAATATAGTAAAGAATCATCAACTGATAGCTAAATCCAAAAAAATAATAAAGAACCCACAAATATTAAAAATCTTTACAAAAATACTACATTATTCAAATCTAGCTATGAAACTAAACCTAAACACTAAGAAGTCTTAGCATGCATATATAATTCCTTTAAAATGGCAAATTGCAAATGCACCCTTCTTTTGGCATCATAAACATTCAAATGCCACCAAACATGTAAAATAATCGTATTTATCACAATACGAAACAATCTCTCTCGGGTGTAAAAAGAATCTTCTCACGAATTTTTACTTGATCTCATTTATTTTGAGGGCTTAATCTATTTCAGCAATTTGGTTGTGTTGTATCTTATTCTTGCTTGTGATCTTCGATTCATGGGCAAGGATTAGCCTTCTTGGTGAGGTCAATCATGCGTCACCAAATCATGTGTGTCTTATCTCAACCAAATCAAGAGTCACCAGAACATTTCGGAAGATCAGTCACCTCATTCACATCAAGTGGTAATGAGAGCTAGCTTCAGACACACATCGTCACATTCCCCTTTACCATAGTTTATTTGTTTTTTCACCTTCATCCAATAGCATCAAAAAGCAAAAAAAATTGTACTTCGTAGGTTTTAATGTTCAGCTTGTGTCCTAAGTAGTGTTTTTATTGCTGGTTTAGTTCATGTTTTAGTCTAGTCATTTTCCATAATCACGCACTCATTTTAAAGTCCACGCGTCCGTTTCTGAACGGGGGTGCACGCGAAGATAGCTCACAGAGGTGTTTCCATTCCACAATCCGCTGCTACCATATCATCCTTTTTCTTGATGTCAATTTTTTTTTCACCTCCTTATTAAAATAGTTGTACCTTTGACATACGGACTCGAAATCAAGCATTTTTTGCAAACATCTACAGAAAGTGTCCCATCCTCCCCCCCCCCCCCCCCCCTCCTTCATCAGGTTCAACGAATTTAGATCTGCGAAATTTGGCCTGGAACATTAAGCATAACCAAACATGCCTCTAGTTTCCTAATTGTAAACCCATATGTTACATACTAGCAACTAATAAGCCCCTGCGCTCTTTTTTTAGCAGTCTCATATAATGATTGCACTATAAACGGATCACATCATAAATTGTTCTAGCACTGTTTTTATTAACTTGCAAGGCACAACACATCACATAAAACAACGGATCACATATTTATTCTCCACCCCATGATTCTTCCTTGCATCGCTTGCATCGATGAACTCTTATGGAAGCACCCTTGGCGTTTGGGGTATTGTAATAGTCCAAGCTGAAAAAAAGTCCATATACATGAGGATAATAATTCAAAAAAAATTAACGTAAGTATAATTAGGCATTTACTTCCACACTTCTTTCCGACTGGCACCGGATTGCCACAATCACGTGCAACATAGAAAAGCTTCACAGCACTTATAGTGCTCTCCTCCTCTATGGAGTAGGATACGACACACACATATCATGTCTGATTCTTTCACAACGTGGGCAACATTCTTGGCCTGGACGAACATAATCGTCAATAATGGATATGTTTTCTTTGCATTTGTGCTTAATCGATTCCTTTTCGCCCATAACACTCCTTTTCTCCCCAAGCTTGATGTGTTGCAATGATATGGGTAAAACTAACGCAAAAAGCATGATTTGAGGGGACTAGTTTTATAGTCCCCATTATGCACTTGGATGGTATGATGTTGCAGGAATAGGAGTTCCCTTTGTGCAAGTCTAGAGATGATAGAACTGATCGTTGTAGGTACCATTTGCAACACACCCTTCTATTTATAGCACAAAGAAAGCCGCAATGAGTCACTACTAATTAATATCAAAGAATCCTGAACTGATGGTGCCACATCTAAAACTCCAAGTCATAAAGAAAATAATAACTATCCAGACATCTTATATACAATCTATTTAATAGTAAAGAATCATCAAGTCAGTGTCACATTCAAAACTCAAATAATAAAGAAAACCTATAAATATTCAACAATCTTTACGAAAAATACTACATTATTCAAATCTAGATATGAAACTATATCTTTACAAAAAAACTACATTATTTAAGTCTTAGCATGCATACAAATAACTCCTTTTAAAATGCCTATAAAAAAACTCCTTTAAAATGGAAAATTGCAAAAGCATCCCTCTTTCGGTACATAAACATGCAACTGTCGCCAAAGATGTTAAATAATTACACCTGTGATCGTTGCAGATTCTTTGGGCTGTAGCTGCAGTCTCAAAAAAATCAGCACTACCGATCACTTTGTGTATTTATCACATACAAAATAATATATCTCAGATTTAAAAGTCTTCTTATGAGTTCAAAGCGATCCTACACCGAGGAGGGGGGGGGGGGGGGGATCGGTTTCCACTTAAAACCCAATCACACGTTGATTAGACCGAGTGACACCCATAATGAGAAGAACCTAGCAGATTTAAAGGCTAAGAAACATGCACAAGCTAGTGATATGAAGCAAATGATGCACGCATACTAACAAATCTAGCTTATAGCAAACAACAAGTATGAAACAAGAGCAACCTATCAAGCAATTCTACTTGCAACAATCAAAAGTAAATGAGGAAATGTAAGTGCAAGTAACTAAAGGAGATAGGATAGAAAATGCTTATGATTTTTCATGAGGTCTCGAAAGGATAGCGCCTTGCCTTACTCCTCGTTGGGTGACTCCCGCCAGAGTCTCTCAAACCCGTCCCTCCATGCAAGGCAATCCCTTCTAGAGTACGCTTCACCCTCCAAGCTTAGTCACGGACACGTCCCATTGTCCAACGACAATGCTTGTTCTAAGGGTATGATCCTACACAGCATGTGGTTCAAAGAGCGCTCATTAGTGATGCTTATTGCAAAGGGAAGCTCCAAGACCTTGTACAAACAAGTGTTGGCCTTCACAACTAAACACCAAGAGGCTCAACACCAACTCCTAACTGATCTAGGGCTTGCCATAGACCAAGAGTAAAAGATTTAATTGACTCTCTCAAGCTCACATACTAGCATAAAGATTAATGGATGCACAATGCTATTTCTCTTGCACAATAGGATCATTCTGAATCCTTCAACAAGTGCTTATCCGCCTTTCTCTTGGATTCCTTTGAGTTTCTCCAACAATGACCAAGAGACCCTTCAAAGGCCGAGCAACCAACATATATAGGTTTCCAACCTCAAACTAGAAGTTGCTCAAAAGTGCGCAGTCATAATAGGGTCCGTACCGTGGACTGTAGGTTTACTGTCTTCATACCACCATAGCCTAGGGTTTCTATTTCTGACTTTCTCTCTCCAGTCCAGAAACATATGGCATTGTAGCTCCTGATAAATGTAACCTACAGTCTCCATATAGCATGAGCCTACGGTCCCTATTTGAGCACTTCCAGAAACTGTCTTCTCTCTTCACTTCATTATATATAGACCATACCCTACTGTCCCTACGTACGACCGTACCGTATGGTCTCTTCAACTTATTGCCAACAGAAACTTCCAACTTTTTAGTTCCTTCTGCCAGTAGGGACCGTACCCCCATCTCCTTGATCCTCGCTTCTAATTTCACTAACTTTGGCTCCTTCACTTCTCTTCTTCCATTCTAGTGCCTAAGAGACTCACTATGCATCCATAGACCTCTATCACCAGTGTGCTCTAAGAGAAACAATTCGATACCTCTTGATACTCTGGTTTTTTTATGGGAACAACATCTACACCAAGCCAACGCATGTTTGGTTCTAGCATGTCCTTAGCCTTGAGCAATCTCTTCAACCGTGAACTCTATCAAGTCTTAGATCCAAATTGTCAAGGCAACAAATCATCGATATAGCAATAGAGAAAGAGAAATCCGGCGGCAGGGCAGTGGCGTTCCCTACGCAGGCGTGGCGGCGGCACTTCACGTACAGCAGCCCACCTGCCGATGAGTTAGATTAGTCATTGGTTCATTCGAATTCATGCCACTGTCCCAGCCCTGGACACTATGTGTTCGATAGAATGCCGCAGTAGAAGGGTCTCATCT
Source organism: Eragrostis curvula (assembly GCA_007726485.1). Taxonomy (NCBI): domain Eukaryota; kingdom Viridiplantae; phylum Streptophyta; class Magnoliopsida; order Poales; family Poaceae; genus Eragrostis; species Eragrostis curvula. The sequence continues at coordinate 16,664,236 of RWGY01000031.1, forward strand.
CATTAAGGCCTGCTATTACCCTCAATGAAAGTGGAATTCAACTGTTTTGATTGCAAAGTCCAGCGTCATATAGGTGGGGATAATAGAGCTAAAGTCTGCTCTCTGAATTTTCTTTTTCCTGTACCGATTAACCATGTTAATTTAGTAGCTCATGTTTGCTAGTGCCTATGTTGATTCTGTCCTGATCAAGTATACATCGACGAAATTTGCTAGCAGTTACATACATAGCATCTTGTATAGTGTGTGCTTGGACCAATGCGGTTGTAATAAGTTACTGCTATAGCATCCTGTATTGTGTGCTAAGAACCATGTGGCTTTTACTCTCAAGTTTGTCAGAGATGATCAACACATGAATAAGTGTTTTCCAAAAGAGCTTACTTTAGTTGCTTTCTATTGATGTCTTCACTGAATTCATGAGTGTTCTCGAGCTATTAGGAGCTTGTAGGATGTGATCTGTTCTTCATTGATGCTTTTGCGTTCTTGTATTAGGGAGAAAAAAACATGGACAAGGTTGCAAACTGCTACAAAAGTTTAGAACAGTTTACTGCTTATATGTATGATTGTATGCTGCACTCTTGTTGTGAGTATACTTGCTGGTGAATTTTCTCCGTGAAATGGAATTGCAAGCCGTAGAAGTGATGGTGTTGGAATTATGCAAGTGCTAGCTGACTAGCGACTTGTGCAATCCTTAGAGTAGTCCACTTACATGTGTTTTTTCTTTTGCAGTTTTTTCTCTGTGATCTGCAGCACATTTCTCAGTTAGCATCGATGAGCTATTATCTGATAACAAAGCACAACAAGGATCCTCTTCAGTATTCAAAATCCTGAGGCCATGCATGCAGAGGAGCAATGTCCAAAAAGGTTAGCAGTCTGTCAATGGTATTTAAGCTGATAATTTTCCTGCTTGTTGCCGTGTGCATAATAAGATTTAAGACTGCACATTTAGGGAAACAACTGACACTGTACTGTTGTCCTCCAGAATCTGGTTGTAGATATATATTTTGTCTGCAGAGAGATGTGCCAAAAGAGACAGAACCATAATTCTTTTGATTTTTCTTCTGAAACTGTAAATGCTCTGAGCCAGATTGTAGACTTACCACATCTTATCAACTGTCAGGTGTCATTTCTCTCCATGGATTTGCATGCGTTCGCCAAGGATACCATATCTTATCAATTGTCAGGTGTCATTGCTCTCCATGGATTTGCATGCATTGGCCAATGAGCTTTCAAAGCTTAAGCTTTCTTTCAGACTTTCATGCTAGAGGTTGGACTTACCGAAAAGTGCATGACAATGTCAAATCCTCATCAGGCAGTAAGAAGCTCCCAATCTTCTCTTTCCTCATTGTGTGTGTGTGTGTGTGCCTGTGATCATGGCGTGTAGTTTGTAACCTTGCCAATTAGCTTCCTGTTTCTGTTCCATCTACCAATGATTAGCCAAATAGTTTCCCTTGTTACTATTTAAACTACAGTAGCTTAGCGACACGCATTCTTGCTAATTGACATTGATTTTCTGTTGAAATGCCTGATATGCTTTCCTCTAGTTAAAATGGGTCTGTGAATCTTTCACTTTGACGAGTTAAAGTACAATGAACATGTAAATGCATTGTTGTGAATCTTTTCTCTAGTTAAAGGCTGAGATCAAGTATCTTGGTAGGAAAAAAAAAAAGATCCTTCTGGGCCATTAAGTTCCTTCATTTTGGTAGCAGCAGTAGTAGAGTTCCTTCATATGCTCTTTACAGCAGGTCAGTTTGCATTCGCAATTCAGTTGTAGTTAGATATGAAGTATGTGATGTTGTATGACTGCCAGAGGCGATATCAAGTATCTCATGTTATCATTTTCGCTTGTATGAACAAAAAGCTGGTAGGTGCTAGAAAATTCATCAGATAGAATATGATAGGATTGTGCTACTGGTGTGATGATCTATTTTGCGCATTTCAATGTATGGATTGATGTAGACTTGTTTGCTATTTCTTAGTTGCTTCTACTTCTGTCAAGAACCTTCTGCTCTGTGCTCTAACTTGATGAACCTCCCTTGGTTATGTGCAGGAAGAGCAGATGTCTATCTATAAGTACATAAGCATTGCTCCGCCTCATACAACTGGTAAGATTACCTAGTGCCTTCAAGTGTATAACAATGATTGGGCCTGTTGGCTTGTAATTTTTAGACTTTCACTAAAGTATTGCTTGTTTGTAATTGAAAAAAAAAATACTAGTGTTCTACTAGAGTTGATTGTTTCTGCTTGCACTTACGAAGGAGACAATGTTGTCTTGCTTTTGAAGGTTTGCGTGCTATCCTTAGTTCTAACGATACTAATCACTACTCATGCAAAGTAGTAAGATAACTTGGTCATTTTTTAACCCAAAACCCATTCTTCTATGTTACACTAGCTAATGTTCAACAGTAGTTCAGTTAAGTGTGTGACAGTTAAGTTCATGGAAATTTATAGTAGTCGTTTATATCTTTTTCCACATTGCCACGTTGCTAAACAAACAAACAATGAGAAAATATGTACCTTTTGTCAATCATGTTTTTGATGATAAGAAATAATATAGGCTTTTACTTGGATTGATGCGGTTTTGCTTTCCTTTAAATAGGTGGTTTTGATTTCTTACCAGTTACCACTTTCTCATGAGATCCTGGAGATAACTAGCAAGTTCATGACTGACCAAGTTAGGATACTTGTGAAGCTTGATTAGTTGACACTAGAGGTAATTTTCATTGTAAACAAATCTATACATTGTGCAGGCTAACATAGATTTTAACCACCTACGATGGAGAAAGGTGGTTATACCCTTTCTTCACGAGTTTCTTATGATGAAGTGTCAAGGTGCTCTTGAAGAAAGGGCATAAGCAGCAGACGAAGAAAATGCTCATTCCCGGGGACTGCTCACTTGTGCATAGCACAAAGCAGCAGGAGGCTACTGCTGCTGAGCTCGAGGAAAAGCAAAACATCAAGCGGATTATTCTTGAGTACAACGAAAGGGAGGAGGAAGAACTGAACGGAGGACCGTTGCATGCTGGTGAGGGGAGTCAAGGAGGAAGCGGCAGTATAACCCTTACCGGGCGCGATAGCTGGGACGTCCCAAGCAGAGGTGCAGGGGGTCGGCAGCAATTCTACATTGCTGGTGGTGGAAATGGAAGAAGGTGAGCTGTGGTTTACAGCCATTTTTGTCGCCCCAGGATGTGGAACTGCTTGACTGAGGCTCTCCCCTAACGTAAGATGGTGTGTAGTATTTGTCGACGATGTGGCATGAGAACGGAGAATCAATACGTTTTCGTCATGGTAACTGGCTAGGAAGTTGTACATAAGATGTTTTCCACTGCCTTAGATAAAGGTAGCGTATATCCAGGAGCTCAACTGATACCTGGCAATGGTGTCCTCGATTGACACCCCGATGGACCTGGTTACTTTAGGATGATCGTTGACCGTGTATTTTGAAATCCTTTCTTCTGTCTTTTCCTCCTTGTGTGCAGAATCCTCTAAAATCGGTCGATCCCAGAGCAGGGTATGATGAGCGCAATTTGGGAATCCTAGACTCCTAGTACGATTCAATTCCAGTGACTTCCTTCTCGGTGCCCTTTTTAATTACCCTTTTGAACTGAAGGAGTGCACATGCCCCCGGTGCCTCACTGCCTTTTATCATTCGAGTTCGATCATTCTGATCTGCTAATTCTGCTCCATGATCAGGATTTCTCAGTAATACTGCACCCGCGCATGTCTGCCATGAGCAAGAGCTCCTTTGCACCCAGTAATTGCGAGGAAGACAGCGAGGCGTCCCGGAACGAGCCCGACCGAGGTCAGGATCGATCCAATGGTATCGCGCGGCAGTGGCTCCAACAGCTGACGGCACTGCGCCACTTCGGCTCGAAGCTGCGTGTCAGACGGGAGACGTCACGTCGAACGCCTGTAGAATCACAGGGGGAGCGCATCTCCGCCACGAGCCCATGATTACCCCTTTGAGCCTCGGTTCGCCGTCCTCTCCCTGACCCGGAGAGTGCAGAAGCACAAATCACAGTGGCCACCGAGGCCGGAGGAATCTATCCACTTCTCCTCTCGCCACCCGGATCCGTGCATATCTGCTGCTCCCGCGCAGGCTAGCTAGCTCCCGCCTCGGCGGATCGGATCCACGAGCCAACGCGCGTACCGCACAACAATGGGGTGGAGGAGGCGATACTACGCGCAAGTTGCCGGGGCGGGGGAGAAAGCTGGCCATCCATAGTTGCGGGAGCACCGGAAAGCGAAGTCGTCTCGTCCTACTAGTGCCCGGGTGGCCTCTCTGGAATCTCAGGGCGCCCCCAAGTGGATCCTGTCACCGTGTCACTCGCGGCCCCTGGCTAGCTTTTCTCCTCCAAGGAATCTCGTGTGCGGCACAGGGTTCTGTTGCTCCGGCTTTTCGCGGGTTTTGTTTGACTCTTGGAGGGATCTGAGAGGGAGACAGGAAACCCCGCGCTAGATTGAGATTCCGCGCCAAGTTTGGGTGGGTGATTTTCTTTCTTGCTCGCTCGCTCGCTGCTTCTTTTGGCGTGGGCCGGACCGAATAAAGCGCCCGGATTCTGCCCCGCGCTTTGCTTTGCTTTCAGGCGTAGTACTAGTAGTAGTAGGATTTCTCGTCGACGTGATCTTTATAATTTGCGCGAATGCTCTCTCCCTGTTTGTTCGTTGCTTAATCCCGGTTGGATAAAGCCAGCGCGGCTCCGCCTCTCAGGTGGCCGCGATGTGCAAAAGCGACATCTTTCCTTCCTCCTCGCCAGTGTTGGCTACTACTAGTGCTCTGCCTGCTTTGCGCGTAAGCTTTATTTTTGCTGAAGCAACTTGCGCGTAAGCTATAGTGTGTGTGTGTGGCTTTTACGGGGCTACTTTCGTTCGAGGGATCGATGGGCCGTCGTCTTGCTCGATAGGTTCGGTGCCACATACAGGCGCCTAGTGAGACCGATGTGGAGTGCATCCACTAAGTTACCGACGTGGCTGCAGGCACTTCCTGTCTGCACGAATCGTGTTAACTATTTGCTGCAAAAGGGGAATGCAGGGGTGGAGGAGAGGAGATAGAGGCCGTTGCAACCGAACCATATTCTTTGTTGGTTGATAGATACTACGAGAAATGTGCGGCACGAAGTGTATCCTACCTGCGAAATGGATGTCGTAGCTACTAGTAGTAGCCTGTAATGGTGTGGCGGTGCGATTGGGCTGGAGGGCCAAATTGGCCATTTTGGGAGGAAGGCTTTGGTCTCTCGTCTGATGGGCCCGGGCTCCCACATCGGAGGGACCACCCAAAAGAATGCTACAGGCTGCCACGGCACCTCACGCTCACGCTGCCGATGCTGCTGGTTAGTGACCACCAGCAAGGCATTGCAATTCCGGCTACTTGCGCGGGGGCCTCCCTGTTTTAATATGCGCACGTACATTTGGCACGATTTCCGAATGAGAACACATAGCCAGATTCTTTTTTATTATACGACAAATCATTCGATTTTTGGGGGTAGAGCAAGTGAAGGAAGTGAAAAAGAACTGCCGGAGAAGGAAAATAAAGGCAGATCTCAAAAGCACCCCAAACCTTTTTCAGCAAACACTAAAGATTCTCGGAAGAAAGTCACTGATCAGCATGGGAAGTGGTCGCAATTAAGTGGCTCATGAAGGATTAGTTGGCACTAACTAAGTGCAAACAGTACGGCTGCTTTCGTCGTGAATGGAGCATCTGAATTCCTTCCTCGGTTATGTTACTCCTACCAGAACGTGTAATGCCAACTCTTTTCAGTCTTTCAGAGGCCTGCACCGCCCTACTGAATTCTTCTTCACCGCGTAAGATAAAAGTGCGGCATGGTCTGGCGACACGTTTGTCCGCCGCTGCGCCTGCGCGCCATGCGTCATGACCAGCGCTTAACACGTTGATCTGTACGCTGCCAATGTGCAGTACTAGCATGGCATCCTTCGGTCTGCACAAGCAGAACCTGTGCTGCTACTGAACTCTTCACCACACCGTTCTGTAAAAGCGAAGTTAGAGGAGATATTGACTCTCCACATTATTTAAGAGTCATTTAAGAGGCAATATAAGAGTTTATAGCAACTCTAAAGTAATGACTGACCTCGCATGTCATTGCCTCAATAAATGTTAGAGGCTGCCTTTTGAAGAAGAGTTAGCAGTCTTTTCTCTCTCTTTTTTTCTAATAAACAATTCTAAGAATTAGCTAAAAAGTAACCATTGGAAACGATCTAACTGTAAGACGACGTTTTAACACACGTTGCTGAATTCTTCACCGCACCATGCACACCACACTGACATTGGTGCTACTTGGGGATCAGCATCCCGCTCGTTGTCAACAGGCCACGTGACGGCGATGCGACGCACCGAGGCTTTCGAGGTGGGGTGGATGGCCCGGACCGGAAGCGCTCGGCCGGCCGTTTCTCTCTCAGGCAGGCGTGCGGCAACTTGCAGCGGGGCACCGGTGACTGCGTGTGTTCCACGCGCCGTGTGAACGTCCCCGCTGTCGCTTGCGGTCGCGCCCGCGCCGCCGGGTCGTCGGAGTTGGTGGCTTGGCGCACGCTGCCGATTCATCCCTCCGCCGCCCAAGCTAGCCCAGGTGGATCCCGCGCCCATTTTGCGGCGTTCCTCCTCGATCAATTATTGGCAAGCCAGAAATCGATCGCGTTGGCTTCGCCTTGCGCGTTCGTTCGCTTCCTCCGGGCACGCGCCGCGACGAGGTGGAGGTGGTGGTGGACGGCGCGCGGCATTGCCAACGAACGGCAACCCGAGGCACGCGTTGGCCGTTGGGTGCCCTTTGCCCGCGGGCACCAGCCCATACAACGCTTTCAACCTACTATAGGCAGGTACTGTGGACCGATGGATTCGTCCAGGGTCGTTAGTTTCCTCCAAAAATTCGTCCAGGTCTCGCTCGCTCCTCGCCTCCAAGCATAAAAGCGCTGCGACGGCTTATGGATAAGAGTAAACCGCACCACCACGACTAACGATTTTTTCTTCCTTGCCCGCATCTGCAGATACTAGAGCCACTGATTCCGGCTTTGCACGAACATGACACGTGCCGACGGGCGAATGTGAACTCGATCCTCCATTCCTCCCAAAAAAATCTGACACAGGCTGATTCATATTCTTGCTAGCTACTACCACTGCTCCACACTCTAGGCAATGACCGGCCGGGGCGGCCACTTACTCTGACGATATATACCGGACTCAATTGCTCCACCGAATTGATTCCTTATATGGTCATCACATGGCCAAGCTTTTTAACGACATGACACGCCCAGACTTTTGGTTACTGTGCCGTGCACCCACAAAAGCCAAGCCGCACCATTTTGTTGTCTGATCGAGCTGACCCCGAAGGCCTCGCCTCGTCCGTATGATCTTTCGCGGGCGCCGCTTTCTAACGGCCGCCAGCCTGTTCGTTTCGCTGCAGCTGCGGCTGCAGCTGCAGAAAAATAACTGTGAACGCTGTAGCAGCCGCAGAAACACTGTAGCAGCTGCAGAAAAAATAATTGCGAACACTGTAGCTGCTGCAAAGCAGCCGCTGCAAAGCAGCGAGACGAACACGCTGCGCGATGGGTTGTACTGGTGAATCTTCAGGTGGGCCTCGCCACGGATTCCGGTTGCTGGATGGTAATTGGGCGTGCTGAGTCACGCCCAAATAGCGCGGGTGTCTTTACATGCACTCTTTGGTTCTCGGAAAAATTAGTAGGATCCGATTCCAAGTCCACATTGAGATAAAAAAAGGGAGGTTCCGTGGGGAATGGAACGGCCACTCAGCCTCAGACTGCACTACAAAACAACAAATAGACAGGGAAGACACATGCAAGTTCAGATCGGATCACTCGATCGCCGGTGTGAGCAAGAGTGAAACATTGGCCTACAAACCTTCGCCCTTCGCTGATAAAGTAAAAGTCACTTCGACTTAAGGTCTGCACATAAATAATTAGAGACCTTTTAGGGTGTATGGGTCCATCCTCCACTCCCAATGTATTAACACGATGCTTTCAAGCATTTTCAACCTACAATAGAGGAAATGTTAGGTGTACTACACAACCAAATAAGCTAAATAACGTAGGATTTTGTGCGTATAATTTCCATTTTTATGCAAGTAATTTGTGGTGTCAAGTAAGTTTTCATCGATGACAAAATATATTTTTCGAAAGCCCGTTTGCACAAGAACCGTGAAACTATAAGGGTTATACACAATTTATATGTAAGAATTACACACGACTCCATTGTACAACCAAAGCTACATGGCGAAGCAAACTAATAAAGCATGGTTGTTGTTGGCCCATGCGTAAGTGACAATCGTATGTATTACTTGTTGTTTAGCAAGTTGAACGAATGAATCGTATGTATTACATGACTCGTCCTCTAAGATAAAGACCACATCTCGACGTTGTTTAAATAGAAAATTTGGTTCACATAAGCAACAAAACCAATATAGATGTATCATCGTTTACAAAACAAATCCTCCTTTGTCATTATTTTACATGAATCAGAGTGATAATTATTTAGTAAAACAAAAAACGGCAATTCATAATTGATGCATTCCCTTTTCACAACCAATTTGTATGATTAGATAGGATAGTGTGTGAAAATATGCACATAAGAGTGAAACACAATCGAAGTTGTTCTCGAGCCCAACGGGACTTCCACCTACTTTAGTGAACGCTGGAGCTCATGGCATTAATACGAAACCGGGAAAAAATGTTTTAAAATAGGACAAGCAGCTTTCATCGCATGAGAAAGCTGGAAACCGACCGAGAAGGGAAAGGGGAAGGAGGGGGAAACCTAAGATAGACACCAATAGTGGCAATTTCTTATTTTGAGGCCATTGCTGCGGCCCCCTCGCCAGCACCACACCAGCGGCGGCTCTGGTGAATTCCAACACAGATCGCCTCCCTTCCCTCCCCTTCAACCCCTGATCCTTTTCGCTTGTGCAAGTTGGTTAATTGGCGCACGACTTTGGCTTTTGCAGGCAGAGCATATACGGTTTACTGGTGCGGCGGGGCCGCCGCTTTCTCGGCCTCTCCCCGGCACTCCCATTGGAGCGCGCAAAGCCGGGCGGCACCATTTAAAGAAGCAAACTGCACTACCACCACCACCATCCACCTCCGCGCGCACCGTCACACACCAACGCACACCTGGCTGGGGATCAATTGCAGATTTGTTCGTTGTCTTCTCAGTCTCAGGGTTGGGGGTCTCTCAGTCTCAGGGTTGGGGGTCTCCTGCTGCAGCGCAAAATCGAGCAGATAGATCGGATTCGGGGTAGCTGGTAAGTTCGTTAAGCTGTGGTTTCCCTGTAATCTGTTTGGATTCTCGATGGCTGTGTTTCTCGGTTGGTTTGGTTCTGGTAGAATTGGGGCCGGTCTCTTCTGCGAGTGTTTTCTTGGTTTGCTTCTCTGGTTGGAATTGGTAACTCGTGTGTGAAAACTGAAAAGTAAGTTCCCGGATAGTGTTTTGCATGGATATTGTACGGCCGTGGTTGATTGGCCGTGTCTAACTTTATGTAGACTAATCATTATCATTACTAGGATTTGGTTTTTCGAGGTCATTTTCTAGCACTTATGAACTGCAGGGAGCAGAGTGTTCAGGTCTCTGTCCGCAAGTTTCTTTCTTAATTCCATTCTTTTATGTATTTATCTTGTCATTTTTTGTTTGTTTGTTGCGATTCAGGGTTCATGAGTGTCTGCATGCTCACGAACTGACCCTATTATGACGGCTCTGATTTCGCTAGTGGTTCTGCACCAGCGTTGGTCCATCGTACTAGCTTTGGCTGTCGATTTGCTCATGTATCTTGGAATTTTATCTCTGCTTGGACCTTTTTTTTTTGTGAATTGTGCATGGAAAAGGAGAGATTTTTGGTCAGAACAATCATCATCATATGATGTTCTTGTGTTGTGTTACTCATAGTCATAGTGTTGATCTGAGTTTTATTTTGAGAAATGGCAAAACGTTGTAGTTCTGAATTGGAAATTTGCCAAGTGAACTAGAATATGTTTTGAATACTATTTGTTTGTTTGTTAGACTGTCTCTTGATTCTTAGCACATTGTGTTCGCCCAACTTAGAACTTTGAGTTTTCTCTCTTAGTTTGATCTGTCAGTTTTGAAGTTAACGTTCTTTGACATGTTAATGTCATCTGCAGGAAAACATATTTGTGGGAGCTTTGAAAAATTGGAGATTTGCTTCTAATAGTCCAGACTTGGATGAATTCTTGAAACTGTAGACACTAAACTCGTCAAGGTTGTTTGAAATTGAAGTAGCGAGTAACGGGAAGCTCTCATTTGCTACCGACATTTTGAAGTTGTTTCGGAGTTTGAAACTTGTCCTAGTCTTCTAGCACCAAAGTTCTCGAGAGTTTGCTGTCATCCAGATGGCAGACGATCCTAATATGAACTTTGGGGCATTTTCCCAGTCACTCTGCAACCAGCAAGTCGTTTCATTTCAGACAAGTGCGACGGCTAGTGGCTCAGGAGGCATGCCAGGGTACCTGGATTGTTCCTCAGGGTCAGGGATGGATGCCAATGTAGGGATGATGAACACCACACCTTCAGTGATTGTGTCCACTAGTTCATCCAATATGCAAGCTGATTCCGGGCAGAACCTCAAATATGGCGGGCCGCTAGCTGCAGATTGGTCATATCTTGAGCTCCAAGTGTTGAAAGAGGGCCTGGAGAAGTAAGCTATTTCAAGTCTTCAACTACCATATTCACAAGCTACTGAGTCTTGCAACACTGTTCCTTTCAGAACTAGTGGTTTCTTTTGTTGAATTTTATCCGCAAACTGTCCGATGAACTGAAATTATATTATTCTGTTGATTAGTGCTGCAACACAGCTTTTTTATCTATTTTTCTAATTTGGGTTAATTGGTTCATCCATAATGTGTCTCCCTTACTGTCTCAGATATGTAAATGAACATGGCATCATGAAGTATATAAAGATAGCAGCTTCATTACCAAACAAGACAGTAAGAGATGTCGCGATGAGGTGCCAGTGGGTAGGGGTAAGTAGTTTCTAATTTGTACATATTCTGTAAGGCGCTTTAGATCCTTTTTTTTTTTTTTTGATAACAAATTTACAAGGATGCTATGTGATTAAAGAGACATCGGTAAAAAAAGAGACATCGGTAAATTATTCATGCTCAAGAAGGCACATAAGGCTGCTGCTATTTGTCTTGAATACTGGACATAAAGATTATGCAGCTTTGTGCAAAGTTCTTATAAATAATCAAGCAAAACCTTGGTACAGGCATGCATTGGTTCCTTTCTCCTTAAGCTGTTTTATGAGGTGGCATGCTAAAATATATATTGCATCTCAAGCTGATGTGAATATGATTCCACTAACTATGTGTACATATAATAATAGGAATGGTAGACAAATTTATTGCCAATCTAGATATAAACAATAGGTTTCTGCATTTTGGACCACAATCATAGTGATACATCAGTTGGCAATCATTGTATTTTAGTATACTATTCTATTGATATAGATTTGTAGTCCGAACAAAAGGAAGAGCTATCAAAGGACAGCATGCCATTATTTTTTGATACAAATCATGCATCTGTCAGGCTCTGTAGCACCTTTTTAGTTATAACTTCTTGTTTGTTACAACTGCTGACCTGTTAACACTTGCTTGAAGCACCTTACTTTTGTTGCGGATAAAAGCAAGTCCTAAAACATCCTGTTCTTATTGGTTGATAAATTATCCTGTAATATAGAAATTCTAAAGCTAAGGCATGATGACTTATTTAACCAATGTTTTATTTTTGGTCGAGGAACTAAAATTTATACACGTTTAACTATTGTCAGAATAATTTAGCTAAATAACCGAGAAACTAAATCTTGCTCATCAGTTTTCCTTCAGTTTATCAATATCAACAGTTTTGATGTCTTGTAGAAAAAAGTAAGTACAAGACGAAGGAAGCCAGAAGAACACCAAATGGGCAGAAAGATAAAAGAAAGAAAGGTATTAATATCCTTTTCTGTTTGATGAATTTTACTCCGTATCATGTTCCTTTTATTCACAACAGATTATTCAACAGAAAATCGTCATATTAAAAGTAAGGTGCTTTTCCAAAACAAAGTTCTGAAAGGGATAGAATTTATACCAACTGTAAATATATGTCTGTTCAATTATTTAATATTATATCAATAAGATTGCTGCTTCCATAATTTTGATTGATGTTCGTAATGATTATCTCTCAGGATAAATATGTAGAGCCTGCAATGTGGAGTGCAAATCATCCTGTCCAGACAGGCACAAGAGTCTCTTCGTTTATGCCTCCTAATGTTCAGAACAATCATTTTCTGTCAGGAGGTTGGTAACTCACTTGAGTGTCAGTTCCAAATGATTTCTTATATTTACCTCTTTTTTCTGTTATCTTCTATCTATGCAATTATCAGCATTATATTCTGACACTAAGATTACTTTTTGAGAGGTTAATTACTGCTCCCAATACTACAGTAGAGTGAATTATTTGACTTTATTATTGACTTCATTGCTAAGTTTGTCGTAGGTAGGCACACATTACTTTACTCCATTGGAGGCTGATAATTGATGCAATCTTGAATGCATATTTTTCCTCTACCTCAGTCATGGGTGCATATTGTGGTATGTATTATTATCGTTTACTGTGTTAACTGACAGAAAGGGATAGAAAATTGACACTTCACATTTTTTTTTGTTTCAAGAACATGTAGGCGGGTAGCTTTTGAATATATCAGCCTCTTCTATATCATATTTCCTGGAATCAAACTAATGCTCAGAGAGTACAAAGAAAACTGTGTGAACTATCATCATGTTCCAAAATCTTCCCTTGGCTCGCTTGAAGCAACATTGCAACATGTAGTGTGCCATTTCCTTGATTATAGTAGATGAATCAATTGATTTTGTGTTACCTGCACTCGAATCATCATTATATAAAATTGCACTTAAAGTTCACTATCGCAGATTCATGTCCTAAGGAGCTTGTATATCAGTATATATTGCCGGAACTGTACAGTTTCTTTCTCTGTTTTATGATTTAAAATATTTAATAAAATACCACAGTAGGGGTTTCCCCTGCTGTTTCCTGGTCTAACTCAAAGTTTGTCATTTGGAAGCTTCTGTTTAATCTATATAATATGACCATATCCATATTTTCCATTTTGTAGCCTCTGGGATAGACCATGCAATGCAGCATCTATTAGAGGAAAATAACCGGCTTCTTCATCAAATAGAGACAAACATTTCAAGATTCCAGGTTTGCGCATTTCTTCCTTGTCACTTTACTCTGTTTAGTTATTTTTAATTCATGATTCATATCCTTCTATACAGAAGAAGACTCTGAGATCAGTAAATTAGCATGTTATACATGAAAAAAAATATTGAACTTTCTGGTTTCAGTTACCCTGAATCTGGAGCACTTTTTTAGTAGAAAGCATCCTGAGTATTGAACGTTAACCTTATTTTCTCTTGCAGGCACAGAACAACATTGATCTGTTCCTTCGGGCAAGAAGGAATATTAATAATCTTTTACAAAGGTATGATCACAATCTTTCTCAGATGCCAGTACAGTTTATTCTCTGTTTGCTTCTCCTGTCTCTAACGATGCTTCTTCTGTACACAGCATGAGCCAAATGCCTGGTATAATGAGCAAGATGCCTCCACTTCGCGTAGCACTGAATGAGAACCTTGCTAGCTTTGTGCTTCCAGGTCTTGCAATGGTAAGACCTTGAAGAACCTGTCTGTCATCAGTTACCAGTTTTTTAACACAAACCTGTCAGAATTAGTTCAGATAGGTGATTTCAGATTCTTTTGTGTATTTTCCACAAGCCGGTCAATGTCCCGAATATTCTTTTCTTGACCCAATCTATGTTTTCTTCTTAGGAACAAGTTCTAGGTAGCAGTCAACTGAAGGAGGAGCCAAGAGGGTGGTCACTGCCTACAAGTTTCAGCTAAGGCGGACTTCTAAACTTCATCCTTAGACCGGTAGTCTATATGAAGAATTACCGCTTCATTTGCACTCCAAATGGCAATGAATTGTCACCAAGGATCCTTTTGTGCCTATCTGAAAGCAATGGAGATGTGACTGAAACCACTCTGCTGACCGGCCTCCAAAGACAGTCTGCATATTGGTGTCTGAGCAGTGATGGTTTCAGCGAAACTGCAGTTTTTCTGGTCTTGCTGCGCCTGTAAATATCGATTCTTTTGGATTTCTCCTTCAGATAGTAGGGTAAATAGATGTAGCAGAGGAAGTTCACAAGAACTAGTAGCTACATAGTGTTCCCTAAAAAACTAGCTACATAGCGGAAAATGAAAGCCTTTTTGCCGGTCACCATTTGCTGCTCCCTTTGTGTGAATGTAACTATAATGAAGCGTATACATGCTCGGGTGTTCCCTCCCTCTATCCCTCCATTCTTGAAATGCTGACGCCTTTGAGCGAAGCAGTGTCAACATTTCAAGAACGAAGCGAGTAGGATTGAAATGAGCCGCTACGTGATCTTGGAAAAAATCTGGTCAAGGGCGGTGACGATGTTGCCGTAGTGCTCCTGCACCTGGGGCACATCCTTGTCTCTGGCCGCGTAGTCCAGCTGCACGCAATGGGAGTAACAAGATGAGTCTGCAGCAGGTCATGCATAGTGTCAATGTAGCGCAGGTCATCTGAGCAATTTGCCGTGCTCACGTACGCTGGTGACGCTGTTGAAGAGGTCGGAGTAGAGCCTGCGGAGCTCGGCGCGGCGGGTCGGGTCGGTGGCCTGGATGATGGCGTACAGGTCCTGCTTCAGGTTGGACGCGCTGGCGCGCAGCTCCGCCTGCAGCTCCCGCCACGCTCCCGCGTCGATGAGCCGCTTCACCCGCAGCAGGTTCCGCGCGTGCGTCCTCACCACGGCCTGCGCCTCCTCGCTCGACTCCTCCGGGATGATGATCCGCAGGTCGAGCGCGCCGTCGAACGCGCCGGCGCCGCGCGCCGCGGCCGGCGGCAGCAGCAGCTGGGGCGCCAGGAGCGCCGCGCTCGCCATCGCGATCGTGACGAGCCGCCGCCTGCTCGTGGCGGTGGCTGGCTCTGGTCTCTGCCGTTGTTGCTGACCGACGCTCGGTGGCTTGTTGGGGGACGCGGCGTCGGCGGGCGAGAGGCTCGTCGCGGACAGCGCCTGGACGGCGAGCCGCAACGCCATTGCGGAGCGCGCGCGACCCTGTTTCTGGTTCTGTGAGGTGTTGCAGACTGATATTTTCGGATAACGAACAAGGCGTTCGTTGGTCACGATTGATAAGGTGCGGCGGTGGTCTCATCCGACCGTCACTCACAAATTCAAATGCGAATGTTCACGGGCAAAAGATTCGATCTCTTGGGCCGAGCCGCGAGAGAGTTTTGCGCACTCAGTCGGCCCACGTTGTAGAATATCAATAAAACCGGCCCAATATTCTCCAACCTCACATGCTACATGATCAGGCTGCTATGCTCCCCTGCATTTCGTCAGGACGAGGCACAGAGCATTTGCATGCTAGGAGTATCCTGTGATGGACGGGACATGACACTGGCACGCTTGCATTGGACGCGTCCGATGTGCTAATTCAGGTTCATCTCCAGGAGAAGAATATGGTGTCCAGCCTGCATGGGCACGTTAAGCCCTGTCAAATCCATATGGTGATTCAGGTCCGATGTGCTGATTCAGGTTCATCTCCAGGTGGACAACCAACAAGGAGGAACTGAGCCGGCATGGGCACGTTAAGCCCTGTCAAATCCATGTGGTGATTCGGCTGACACGCCGGAGTAATAGGTCGTAGATCTGCCTCCCGCACTACTGCCCGGCTCACATTCTTGTTTTTGTTTACCTTTTTCGCTAACAAGAACACACCTCCCATCATCTCAAAAAAAAAAAAAAAAAAAGAAGGAACACACCTCCTATCCTAGTCCTACGCAAGAGCGAGGAACTCAATTCACCATCCCCTTGGGATTCAACATTTCAGGGCACCGGAAAGGATCACATTCAATGGACAGCACGCAAAAGGAAAAGGGAAATACGCTACCCCCCTGGCTCGCTTAACCTCTAAACCCAACCAACGATATGTACACAGCAGGTGATATCGAGCCAGAAATGCATAGTATCCTTTTTGTTCTTCCTTTCTTGCTTGCAAGAAATGCATCATGCGAGGCTATCGCATCCAGCTACCCCCTCTGCCTCTCTCTATCTCACGCTTCACGACACCGCGGCGCAGTTTCCTATTCCTCCAGGTGAGGGCCAAGCTGCAGGGAGGGCACGAGGGCGGCGACCACCTCGCGGAGAGCATCCGCCGTGTCGTTGTAGCACACCTGCGTCAGAGGGACGCTTCTGCTCTTCACCGCGTCGCCCAGCTGCCAATTTTGTTTTGTCCAAGCCCATGTCAATTAGTAAAACGCTGAACAGAATATCAACAAATCAAGGGCTAACTACTTTTACAGGTTCTGTAGTCAGAGTATTGATGATACGTTGACGGAAACCAATCTGACAACTAACTCCATTATATGGCAAGAGAACTTGGTGCACTTGAGTTCTACTTGTTACTTAAGCCTAGTCACTAACCATTACAACTTAGCCAAAAGGAAACCATGTAAGGAAAGGAGAGGACGGCGACAACATGCTTGAATGGGCAAATGTATTGACTTCGTCAAAATATCCAGAAAAACCAAATGCTCCCATATACTATACTCAACGCCTCAATGCCTGACAGCATCATCAAATCCAACAAATGGAGGCATCCATGAACCCAAGTACCAATTTGTAACGCCTTGTCTACTTTCAAGTTATAATATGAATTTGCAAAGAATCAATGAACTACTAGCACAGAGAAAAAAATATTCCTCACCTCATCCATGGAGTAGAAGAACTTGTTGGCCAGGACAGAGAGTGAATTCTTGTGCTCTTCACTCTCATAACAGGAGATCACACGGCTGAGGTCAATGTACAGGAAGGTGGCCTTCAGCCGGAGGTCCTGCCCAACAAGGTCCCACGAGTCCTCATCGTCAATCACCAGATCCTCTTCCATCGAGAAGAGTTCCACAGCACAGTTCTTGATCCGACAAACACATCCTTTCAGCTCCACCCCATGATCCATGCCGCTCTGTCTACTTCGCTTCACTTTATCCTGCTGTGTGGAGGGGAAGATCAGAACCTATCACATATAATTATAGGATGAGCACACAACGAGGAAAGCTAACTAGGAAAAGGAAACTGATTCTTGGACCATGTTTAGAAGCAACAGATATCACCAGGCGCATGCGAAAAATAAGCCACGTATGAAGGGGCAAAGTGGTCAGTGAGAAAGTACTAGATTGGTCAGCGATGACGCTCTTCAAAGCACAGAAAACCAAAAGGAGACACGTTTAGTGCGTTGTCCCGGCTTGGAGATCAAGAAAGAAGGAAACAGATGAAGCTATAAGAAAATGTTAAGAGACCAATTTTGTGAGGCGGTCATATGCTGGAAACTTGCAACCATAAGAATTCTGAGGGCAGCAAGAATGTCATGACCTTAAAGGTGGAGGAATCGTCAACCCCATAAAATAAACAAACAATTCTATCCACATCCACATCTTCATTATTCAGAGACCCGCTTTGAAACCTTTATTTACTTACTAACTCTGTAGTAATTCAAGTATGTAAAGAACTACATTACTTTTGTTTTTGACCAGTTGCCGAAACTTTAGCCGATAATTATCATGAACATAAACCTCCCAAATGTCATACCATAGTAGAGGCTTCTGAGATAAACTCAAGCCAATTTCTCAGAACGTTTCTTGCAAAGTGCTGTATAAATTACAGATGTCCCACCATATGCACGGACATTGTGGATAGGCTATTTCTATGGCTATATCTAAAAGGGGTGGCGTGTCAAAAAGGTTTCAGTTTAACTTGTTTTTCGAGTGCTAGTTCTGATCTTCTGATGTCCGAAAGCTCAAGAAACTATGCCAAACAGTGCATAGTTAAGTCTGCCTTTTGTTTTGTCGTTTTGACCTCAAAATTGTCTCAACACCATCAGTGATCAGCACAGGCTTTCTTTACGTCCCCTATCCGCTTCCCCATGCCTATCAAGAAAATTCTGCGACAGGGCATGTTCATTGAGCAGCTAAACTGTGGGGCCTACTTTCCACTCCAATTCCATTTTCTTCCGGTCGTTGTTCCAGTTTGCAGAATAGCGAGAGGATGGGAACAGACAAAGATAGCAGATGACTGCAACTGCTTCCGAAACCGAAGGACTAGCAGGGGAGGAACAGAGGTTGCGGGCCCAATCCTATGCGGTCTTCTCTCGCTTTCCCCTTTGCCTCTATACGGAGTATTTGTCAATTTCTAAACCGGAAGATTGAACGCTGAAACCTTCATGAGGCTATGGTGTAGGATCACTGAATGGAAGCTTTGACCAAAGAAGACGGTTCCACAATGAATCCAGATATAATTGGTCTTATCATTTTTACTAGTGGTTACAGAAAAGTAACGGCATTGTGGAAGGTTATTGTATTAGGAATGGAACAAGAGAAACAAGACAAGCAAAGGGACTAAGGGAGTAGGACATGTGTTTCCTCCCATCACGCCTTCGGAGGCAAAAAAGAAACCCTGTTGATCCGAGAAGGAATTGGAGTGCAGGAATACGAACTGTGCCGAGAAATTTGCTTCCAAAGAAGCCCCCAATTCGGGCCTTTTTCTCTACTAGCATTTTGATCAAGAAATGATTCAGCAACTCCTGTGTACAAAAAGGGAACTGTTTCGAGTTGAAGGGGCTTCTTCCCCGACAGAGAAACAGGGGCAGATGCGACATTCTGGCGTTATGGAAAATCGCGCATTGCGCATCGGACGGAATCAAACAGTCAAGAAACAAAGATTCGCGAACTAAACAGGCATGGACAAGCATTCGTTCCATGCGAACGTCGATCGACGGCACAAATATGCGATCCGAAATCAAGAATCAAGGAGGGGGCAAAGGAAACAGAGCAGTCTCAGATTCCCCCCTACATTATCGACCCGAGCTCCACCTCGAATCCGGCCGGCGCCCCCAACCCAGGAATTCAACCAAAGAAGACCCTCCCCTACATGAGGAAGGAAGCCCCACTCCTGTTCTTCGCCACAAGGACGAGAACCTCCCCCACACAAAAAGGGCTTTTTCCCCACCTAATTTAAGGCTCAATCGATGCAACCGAAGTCCACTGGAGTACAGTTACGAACCCAAGAAAACGAACAGTGCCCTCCGTTGATTTCTTCTTCTAATCCTGCCCTTACCCTAACGATTTCCTATCTAACCATTTCCTTCATTCACATCATCTCAACTGAAGCAAAGCTAAACTGAAGCGCGGCGGACAGGTAAAGCTAGAGAGAGAGAGGAGGAACAGGGCGGTTGGTTTGAAGTACCTCGTCGCCTTGGCCTAATCTCCTGCGCCCCGCGGCGTGACAACGTCCGTAGAAAAGGAGGGGGACCGATTCTTCTTCTTTTTTTCACTCGCTCGCCTACGGAATTGAACAGAGGAGAGAGAGAGAGGATGCGATTTGTTGCTAACCCCGCAACTTCTACCCGGCGTCTTCTTCTTCCGTGTCCAGCGTGCTTATATAGCGGGTAGGCAGCCTCGGGGTAAATTCGTAAAGGCCACCTGAGCCCGACGCGCTGTCTCCGCCGCTGCGTGTGGGCCCGGCTTGGATTAGGAGTCGTCGTCTCGAGCACTCTCTCTGTTTAATTCAGGTATACTCAACACGATCCAGCCGCTATCCCATCTGCAAGCTTCTACTGCATCGACATGACGTACCACGGATTTTGTAGAAAAAATAAGCTACATGTCGGTCGGATGAACCAAGGCCTGGACTGGACACGTTGATATCGAGTGCTTAGGGTTGGTAATCATATTCGAATCAGTTGATTTAGTTTCGGTTACTTTCTCCTATCATTTATTTTGTGCATAATGTGGCTAATGTTTACGTGTTCTTTGCCTTTCCCCGTGCGTTCTCCTTTATGTTCTTTTTGCGTTCGCTTTCACGAACAAGGGGATAGGCTTCTGAAGTTTGATATTCATCTGACACCTGGTGAGTGCTTCACATGGCCAGGACGTCTCGATGTTGGCCGCACCGAAGACGACTTTGACGGCGACCTCATCTCTGTTGAGGCGCAAAACCGGCCCTGGATGCTCGATCCCTCGTCGGATTGCATTTCTTTTTCCGAAATGCGTATCTCTTGAACTTTTAATGACCAAAACATTATCTCCTTGCTGTCCGTTGGGTTCGATGTTCACTACAAGCCAGCAGCGCAACCGCACCGACGATCGCTAGCAAGTCAAGCAGACGATCGCTAGCAAGTCAAGCATGGTGGCATCTCAGGAAAATAAGTCAAAACATTGTGGACAACTTGACACTTAACAAGCTTCAAATTACACATTCGAAGCCATCATCTACCAGGCAATTACCCGACGCCCTAGGCAACTTGCGACGAGGCATCATCTTGCCTGATGCATCGGAGGAGCTGGAGCAAATAACCAAAGTTGACTGCTCGTACCGAATCATATGCCCTTGATAGTGATGGCCTCGGCCGCCTGGTGCAGGCAGATCAAGCAAAAATATACACTAGTACTAACATAGTGCAGGGTAATAATATACAGAACGATCATACTCCTGTATAAGTTTCTGCTGCGGAGAACGATCATACTTCTTGATGGAAGAAGATTGCCGTATTTCCCTGGGTGATAAGCCTCAGTTAGCTGGATCTACTTCTTGTTTCCCAGTACTTCCCTCCTCTGGTAACTCTTGCACTTCGGTCGTGCTGCTCATTTCAGTCTCAGCGATATGATCTCTAGTGGAGATCCCATCAGCAGCAGCAACTGGGCTCTGTTGGCCTGAGTCTGAGCCGGGGCATTGCCCTATTGATTGGTTTGACCTATTGAGCGCGTGGCAATGTGGGCAGTAGTAGGTTACATGAGGAAAATCTTCTTTCCTCGCCAATCCTGCAAGTTGGTGTACAACGAAATGTATACTATCAGAATTATGTAGGTGCATCATGCGAGACATAACTGAAGAATTCCCTGTTTTTCTGAGAGGATGTTCAGTCATTCGCATACGTACCATTATGCATGTGACAATTGCCACATATCAATGCATAGGACTGAGATGGGTCCTCCCCAACAAGCAAGGCAGCAATCTTTGCGATCCAGCCACTATCACTGGTTCCTGAGCCTTGATAATGTCCCACAATCTTTGAAGGCTGCATAGCTTCCATAACAGCACTCACAGATTCATTGGGTGATTCCTGATGTGTTTGAGAACCTGTGGGGCTGCCTTGCCTGCTCCCTTTTCCCTCCTTCCGATTTCGTGCCTCGACACGGCTGATTCTAGCCTGTGTTGAATCAGATTTTGCTTCATCTCCCATAGATACCTTCAGTCCAGTCTCTGCACTCATCTTAGATGCCAAAACTGAAGCTGCTGCTGCTTTTGCTGCAGGATCAAAGTCATATTTCTGCACATGTTCAAGCACTTAATTGTAATGTTGTGACAAGCAAAACAAAACATTCGCATCAGACTTCATGGATACCTGCTTACCTGAATAAGCTGCTGTGTCAGGTAATAATTTGTTTTCTCCTTTAGCTCGTCAATCTTTGCTTTCCTCTCAGCCCTCAATCTTTCAAGTGAACTCTGATCCTTCCGCTCCACTGTGAATAGGTAAATAAAAAAGCTTTTATTATGCAGATCAGGCATACAGTTTGATGGCTCAAATTTAAGTTTTTAGCTTTACACATAAAACGTAAAATTTCTGATCTATGCAGTGGTGTCTATGCAGACAAGCCCTTTGTTCACAAACTCATAGTCCATGGTCCAGAGAAATTAAACTGGCTCACACTGATTAGGAATTTTGATTATCTAGCTACCAAATTAGAGTAAAATCACTCAATATTAGAGTGGTATCTGAGCTGCAACAGAACATAATACAAGACAACAAAGTCCAAAAAAAAACTAAAAAAAACAACAACAGGACTAGTCATCAAATATAATCACTGAAACTGTTTTGAACTTATAATTACTACTGTACTAAAGTAAAGCATAATTGGTGAGTGTAGCCTTCTTAAGTTGAAGAGAAAGAATAAAGAATCATTTTTTAATTGGTTAAGTACTTGATAAATATAGTAAAAATTCTGACAAGAGTTTTGAGATATTTACACATCCTTGTGAAGCTTACGAGTATTGAATATATCATCGAGGATAATGCAGGTAAAAGAAATACAGGCAACACTCTAATTGCCCTCGTCTGCCAATCTAGATCCTTTGATTTCGTCATGATGACTGCGTAAACTATAGCTCCAACCTGAGAAAGCATTCAACCATCAGATGTTGTTGTAGCAAGTTTAAAAGAATACTTCTCTGTTTACAAATACATAATAAAAAATCAGAATATTGAAAATGGAATGAATGAAGACATATAGAAAATCGCACTATATGAATGTAAGAAGCAAAAATACTGACACAAGAACCATAATCCGAAAACAAAAACCAACTGACAAGTCAGGAAACTATGTAACATTATTTCAATAACATGGCTAAAATCTCGAAAAAATAAATAACATGGCTAAGACTCTGGTATTCTTAAAAGACACAGTTTAGTCAGTAACAATATTTTGTTGCTACAAAACAATATAGCTTGAAAGATTGCATGCTTGGAGTGATGCGGCAACAGGTTGATTAGTAACTACAATGGAGTTAAAAATTCACATACAATTGACTGCATGGTGATATACCACAAAAATCATCAAAGTACATTCATGAACTCTCAACTCAAATTAATAAGATACTCTGCAATTCAACTAAGGTCTAAGGACCTCATCAAACATGCTTCTGATGCTTTGAATGACCCTTCAATATTCTTTCGTATTTGTTTGCAAGCTCCGAACAGCATGTTGAAATTTGAGGAAGAACATCACGTCCTTATTTTAAAACAAGCAACAGATTTGATTTTGAATGCAAACCTAAAACTTTAATATTGCTGAAATCTGAATAATTATTGGTAACATGCTATACATACGAATTACTATTCCACAAAGAAGTGGCACTAGTTATTGAGATGAGGCCTCTAGAGAGCTGGGAAAACCTCTATACTTTAGAAGTGCCCAGCATCAGGAATGAATTCCATACCTCACACTATTTTTGATAGTATATACAACCAGGAACTAGTCAACAGCTAACCAGAATCCAAATGAACCAATTCAGTTCATGACACCAAATATTGTGAGTTAACCAAGATGTATAAGCATTAAGTGCGCAACAGTTAGTTAGTTACTCCTTTGCCTTGCACTTTTACTGCTATTTTTTACTAATCCCCAAATCACTACCCACAATATGACATCATGCTTACTATGCATTCCAGGGACAGGAACAAGTCCGGACAGCTCCACGACCGCTAATACTGCACCTCAAATTCTAGCAAATATAAAAGCGTTATTTGTTCACAAAAAAAAAAAGCGTTATTAATCACCCTTACAAATTGAAGCACAAGCAAACTCTAAGAGAATCAAATCAAACAGAAGCAGTGCCGGTATGCAATCATGCTAAATAATTTAAACATTAATTCGCATAGTGAAATCTAGAAGTAGAGCGAAGAGGAATCAGGCAAACTACGAGACCTCGCCGAGGACGGAGAGGACGACGAGGTTGCGGACGCCGCGGCGGGAGAACTGCGCCAGACGGCGCATGCGCGCGAGCAAGTCGGCCTCCTCCTTGGACAGGTGCTGCAACCGCTTCTCGTAGTCTTCGTCCCGCCCGCCGAACAGCGCCCGCCATATCCTCCCCAGAACGCCGGGGCCCTTCCTCTGCTCCTTCTCCTCCTTCCCCTTTGTAATCGACGCATCCGCTACCGCTGCCGAGGTCATCCTCTCTGCTGCCTCTGCTGGACAAGCCATTGCGAGGGCCCGATCCGGTTGTAGTGGGATCCGATGAGAGGAGAGAGGATTCGCCTTCTCCCCCGCGCGGTCTCAAGCAGGGGGTTTAACTCTCGAAATCGAAATCAAACGCCGCTTTTGCAGGACGGCATCAGATGTGTTGGACAGAAGCAGAGGAATAAATAACGATGGAGATGTTCATCTGCACCAAATGGCTAGCGTAACAGAATACACGTACACAAAGATGGTGTTTATACTTCATGGAAGGATGCTGTACAAAATTATCTGTGAAATCATTCAATTTGTGGGCACTATGTGAATTCTCGAACCTTCACTCCGCTTTTCCGAGAGTCTAGTTGATTATGTAGTCGTAAAGTACTTCATCCGGGTTTTAATACGATTCCGTCGTCCCCGTCTTCGATTTTGCGGCTCCGGCGACCGGAAATCGACGGCTAGCGGCGGATCTCGGGGGGGGACCGAGGCAGCTCGTGTTCGTGGGCAGTAGGGGACCGAGTTGCGCGTGTGGACGTTGGGGATAAGGTAACTTTTCTTTTTTTTATTTTTTTTCACCCAGAAATATTCCGGCAATTATTTCACCCATCAAACCAACTAGTTTTTGTGAACCGTTTTCACCAATGTGCTGCAAATTTCTTCTAGTTTATTTACATATGTTTTGTTTCAAAAATTTTCAAATTTCCAAAAAATTTCAAATTTCGAAACCGGGCTACCGGACTAACCGGACCGGACCGGTTAGTCCGGTAACCGTCGGTAATGAAAACCTTGATCATAACTACATAATGGAAATCATTGGAGTGGGATTGCATCAGACATGTTTGAGGAAGTCTCATCTTAACGTTTTCGTGTTCAAGACAGGTTTCATCCTGAAATATATCAGGACAATCAAGTTGAATATTTCAGTCAAATAAATATTTGGAATTATCTCAATTTCCAAGCTTTTTACTCAAAGGGGCACTGAATTTCGTGGGCATTGTGTTAAATAAAGTAGGCCACTAGAAGAGATTTTTTTTTTAGGGAAGGCCACTAGAAGAGATGGTACAAATACTCCATATTCTTCAAATACACTCTCATATTCATTGACTAAGTAGACAAAATATCTACATGGCATATTTTGGTTGATTTAAGTTATTAAGGAACATATGTCAGTATCACATTTCAAGTTCTGTCAGCGGGATTTTTTTTTTTTTGGTTGGATCAAGTAACTAGGTAATTTTGGATTAGTAACCGTGAATAAGAAACTCGGTACTGGGGAAGACAAGGCGCATAGTATGACACATTGAGTGATCTTTTTAAATCAAGCATGTTCAAATTAGCTTCCGCGAGGAGTAGAACCCAAGAGGTGCTACAGAAGCACTTTAATTAATCAACTCAGCCAGAAGCTCTTTCACATTAGTAAGAGTGAATAATGACAATGTTCAAATTATTGTGAACAAGTTAATAAACTGAAAAGTACAATCTGAAAACAGTATAAAAAGTTTGAATTCCTAATAATAGAGAAAAACAATTCATCTTTAATTGCTTCGTAGGCCTATTGTTGTTGCGAGCAGCCTCATGATGGCACTAATAAGGGATTAATTCACCACAAAAATAATGGGATGATATATATACACAGATTATATGACATGACACGCATATCAAACCTTGAGTATCTAATACTATCATACCTCGTTGAGTATCTAATACTATCATACCTCGTTGAGTATCTAATACTATCATACCTCATTGAGTATACAAAAATGACCGGGAAAAATATAAAAACGGCATCGGTTCTTTCGGAAAATTACCGTCCAGTTTTGCATATCAAAAAATAATGGGATGATATATATACACAGATTATTTCTGTCGAGGTTTGATAGTATTAGATACTCATATCTAATACTATCAAACCTCGAGAGAAATCACACATAGATTATGTAGAGTGGGCTCTAGCCCGTGCATTTGCGCGAGCAATTGTTCTAGTTAATCTGATAGATGGACTCGATCCACATTGATGTCCCTTGAGTCTGGTATCAAAGGCCATCTCTGTTTTTGTATTCGTTTCTTCTTCTTTTTTCTCTTTTGCTTTCTAGCAGAGAGCCTCTTCTTTCACCATTTTTTTTCTAGTATTTGCTACTACTTTGATAATCATGGATCGGATGATGGATTTATAACTTGGCAAACACTCTAGCTGGCTAGTATCCATGCATCTTTGGGAACTGAACGTGCTTATAGTACTAGTAAAAAACTTAACTGAAAACGAACTAAAAAAACTTGACTAAAACTCAACTAAAGCCTTAACTGATCACCTCTGACCACGCACCAGATCAACAAATTGACTGAAAAAACTAATTAGATCTAGTGCTAACAGAGATTAGGGGATCTAAAACATACTAGATTGGCGACTGATACCGATGATTATTCAGAGTTCAATAAAAGATCACAAAGAAGGAAAGAACTGGGGGAGAAGAAATCTTATTGAAATATAGGATAAGTTTTCTCTATATTGATGATTTAAGATGAGATGTATATACATACATACATATATGAGGTTCTCATATCGTGCCATAAGTATTTCTCCATTCTTTTCTTAACTCTGTTAATTTTCTACATTAGTTGTATAACAATAACAGAGACGAATAATGTTTAATGATAAGTTAAATGTTTTGGGCATAAAAGTAAAAGCCTCGGTTATTCCTAAGATTAAGACAAAGAGGCTATAAAGGAATCTGTGAATTTTGAATATAAGTATAGTTCATCTCATAGCAATTTTCTGATAAAGTCAAAGCAGTAGACTATATTGGGTCTACATTTTATGAAGAAGTGATTCCAAAAGAAACTAAGATGCTAAATTCATGACTCACCATAAGTTTGTATAGTAAAGTTAAGGTGGATTAATTATTATCCTGATACTCTAAGGTGATTATTTTCTCCATAAGCTGACAGAAATAAGCATGCATTCCAACATAGGGGAAAGTTTTCATCATATCATAAGATACATCTAGTGACGCTTTTCCAGGTTCTGGGGAGTATGACACTGAGATGGGACCAAAGTGAGTATTGGGATTGTCACTTAAGTATAAAAGTTGAGATAAGCTCTCAAGTGACAGTGTGTGAATGCATACACAACTATGCATGTTTTCTTTGCGTGATATAGCAAGTTTTATCATAAGTATAAGATTAAGAATAAAATAAATACGAAGACGTTCCTAAAGCTTCATATAGAAGCTATATGCTAAGCCAAATAAGAAATTGACTTAGCATGACAAGCCGGAATGCTTGACAAAATTTTATTAGTCTTAGTCCAGGGGAGGTCCACTGGAATAGGTGTTTAAAGATAAAGGCACCATATAACATACTTATTTAATTAAGTATTATTCAGATAAGATTTTGTAAGAGTGTGTGGATGTAAATGTGCACAATTAAGTTTTAAGTTTTATGTCCTTCATTCTTACAGATATGAGCGATTCTGCAGAAAGCTCTAAAACAAAATTAGCGTTGTTAATGTTGTTTTGTATGGCATGTTTTATTTCATGCAGGCATACAAGATATGTTCCGGTATTATTATTATTGTTAAGACTATATTGACTGTAGTCAATGTTACTGTATCTGATTACATTATTCCTTCAAGTAATGATCTAGTTGATGGTGTAAAGCTCATTGACAACTATATTGTTATATTATGAAAAAAAGGTTCCAGGATCAAGTCATTTTAATGCTTTAAGTGAATAGCTAGCAACGTGACTAACTGAGGGTTGTGTTGACGGTCGTTACGGCACGATTTTGACCGTCAAATACCTGCACAAATGGAATCAAAGTAAACACCAAACATAGTGGTAGGAGTTTATTACTAACGATTTCCACGAGTGTTGGTGAATTTATGGGTGCAGGTGCAATCAAGATGAATCCTATACAAACCCGAGGGAAAAGAGGCCCAAAACTCTAAATCCTGGAAACACAGTTTTTCCCGGAATAAAGATATCTTCCAAGGGCCCAATAACCGAGAGAAATACTCAAGTCTACCCATAGCACTCGGGACCAAGGTCAAGGAACAGAGGGGAGGCCACCTGCCAAGGCCCAGCCCAGGTGGGGCCAGCCACAGGTCGGCCGACCCCCCCTAGCTGGGTCGGCCGACCCCCCCTAAAGCCCATTGAGGCCCACTCTTCTATGGCGGTTCGCAACCGACGTTGCAATGTCGGTTCCCCCTGCAATCAATGATACCACCTCGCGGAACCGACTCAATTCCACCGACCTTGAAGGCTATATAATAAGGGGTACCCCCCTCCTCTCAAGAGATAACAAGACAACACACATTGACACCAAGAGGAATCCAATCTCTAGCATTAGACTAGTCTCTAGGCTGTAGAGGATTAGAGGGGAGAGTTTGGTAGAGGAGAGGGCTGTCCTCCCTTTGTTAGGACTTAGCCCAATCTTGTATCTTGAGGATACTTGCTAATAATATATCGTTCGTTCGTTGTTCGTTCATCGTTCGTTCGTCGTTCATCTGATATTAAGTAAGTATCAAGGTCCACCCCAATAGAATTATCTTCTTTATTCCTCATGCCTTATGATTGTACTAGTATGATGATCATGTGCTTTCTATGTGGTTATTATCTAGTCATGATTGGTTGCTTCATGCTTGACATGCCTTTATTCATTCGTTTATGTCCTTACACTCGATTCATGCATGAAATGGTGAGACATGCTCAGGCCCATGACTTGTTAATCCGTAGGGTTAGAGTTATGTGCGATATAGATCGTAGCTTGTTAATCCGCAGGGTTAGAGTTACGCATGTCTCACCCATTGACTTGATGATCCGTAGGGTCAGAGTCATGCATGTTCTAGCACTTGATCTGTTGATCCGTCGGGTCAGGATTAGGTGTACTCTTATTCCCGACTTGATGATCCGAAGGGTCAAAGTCCCGTGGGAATCGAGAGTACTGTTTAGCAATGTGAGCGTGGTGCTTAGGTTGATAAACAGCTTTGGGTGTTTGGTTGTCTGCTTGAACAAGAGAAGGTCTGGCAGTGAGGACTTAATTGCCTTATTGTCACGTGACCCTAGGACTGGCATTGGGGACTTAATCTCCCTAGTGCCACGTGTCCTAGTAGGGGGGTTTGCCGGTAGGTGGTGACAGCCCTGCTGTGCCTAATCCTCTTTGTTCTATGGTAGATAGCCTTGATTGCCTGGTAGAAGGAATGCCGGTAGGTGGTGACAGCCCTGCTGGTTACCCCCCTTGTTCCAGGTTGACATAGAGCTTAGACTTGTATGTGTTGTGTTTGATGTATTTTTATACACAATTTGTAATGGAAATGATAAATGGTGCAAAGTTGCTAAGATTGCATGATGCATGCACGAAACTCATTTGAGTATTCACGGAATATTTTCAGACATTCAAAATGAAATGCGAGTGCCTCGTTAAGCAGATTCAGGCCCAGTTTACTCAGGAGTTGGCCTGTACGTTGTCATCACCTGAAAATCGTTGAGCTGAATACGTATACGTTACGTATACGCCGGCCGGTTACCCTGGCTTAAGATAAAACTTGACATGCACGTCTGCAGGATATGTAACTCTGAGCGGGCCGGATCCAAACAGACTTGCCCGGCTACGCGTCTTCCAGTCAAACGCATGATTTGCATGCAGTTACAAGTATACGAGGATCTTCTAGTGTTTATTTGAGTTACGTAATGAATATGTACTAGCCGGGTCCACCTGACATTGTATAAGCTGGTTTGTTTGCTCGTACCCTTGTTGGAGAGATAAACACGCGCTAGCGATTGGAGATAAGATCGATCGCAACTTAAACAGGCCGGCTCTCAACAACTCGATGGCGGCGCCAGGAGCGGAGTTATCCACGCCTGCTCGCCCTAGGCTCTGCCTATATATATCAGGTTACGTTTTTCACGCTGAGGAGGACGAGGGCCGCCGCCATAATACCCACGCCCACGCGCTGCCAGGAGGCGCCGCTACGGCCGCCGTCGCGAAGATTAGTACGCCAAGCCTCAGGAGATGCTGCCGCGGCGAGGCAGCTGCTACAGAAACACGCCTACAACATGCTTGACGACGCGGCCAGGTCGTCCTCCTGGCCGGAACTGCAGAGGCATCGACGCCAACGCGGGAGTTGCGGCCATGCGCTGCAACTCGCCGTCCAAGTCTACGACACGTTCCTACCACCACGACATACGAGCTTCATCAAGCTTGTCATCCAGTGGCGGAGCGTGCACCAAAATGCAGGGGGGGCCAATTTCACAAAATTAAACAGGGAGCCATATCTTCCCCTTCTGATTCATCTCTTTTCTTTTTGTAAAATGAAAGCATGGTTTTCAAAGGAGCCATTGCTTCCTAATTCACAAATTACATGCGGTTAATTCTCTCTCAAACTAGAACTGCACATAACCTACTCTAAAATTAGGGATTACGATTGGGGATTTCGGTTTGAGACTCAGGAAATTACCTGCAGGATCCAGCGTAAAGCAGTTGTCGTCCTGCACCTCTCACCTCGCCAGCTTGGCCGCGGCTTTCGCGCGGCGAGGCCGGCGAGCGCGATGGCCGGGCGATGAAATCCTCGGTTCCCGCCTCTGTTTCCCGCTCGGTGTCGCTTGGAGTTCTGAAGTTCGCGGCTCCGTGCGGCTAAAAGCTGCCGTGCTTTGTGCGTGTACCGGTGTACGTTGTATACTGCGTTGGGTACAGATCGTTCTGCAATGGACTGGATTTTGGGCTTTTAGTTTGGGCCACTGGTCACATAAGGCAATGGGCTATGGGGTGTCGAGTTGTAAATTTTGCATTGGGAAAGGGGGGGCCAGAGCCCTCTTTCGCCAACAGGTAGCTCCGCCAGTGTTGTCATCATCTAATCTCCTCGGCGGCCACGTTATGCTCTGCTTTGCTTAATCAAGGCGAAGCAGTCATCCTAATCAAAAAAAGTAAGGCGATTCCTCCCATGAACGAGGGCCGAACAGTCTACTTCTTGTCATCAAGAAGTAAGGCGGGCATGCATCCTCTCATGGGCAAAGGGTCAAATAGCCTACTTCTCACCTTCACATGACAGCGTCAGACGGGTATCCTCCTATTGGGGAGGGCCGACGGTCCGCCTGTTAATTTACTATCAGAGAAGTAAGGCGGGAACCATCCCATTGGGGAAGGCCGATCAGTCTACTTTCTCACTTCACACGACGGAATAAGACGGGTAATCTCCTATCCAGGAGAGCCATCGTCTTCCTGTCACAATGATATTATGGAGCATGTAAATAATCTTCGGATTATAATGCTTGTGGAAGAAGAATCAGAATATTGAAGACAAATATCATCCAATGCAAAAATGCATGGCGTGTGTTAATTATGCAAATAATGCTTATTAACGCTCGGCCGACTATTTGATATGATACATATGCCATACTATGATTAACGAGAGATTATCATCTATAATCAGAGTAATTTGCCGTAGTTACCAGGCTATGCTAGCTATGTCAAATACTCCATACATTAATATCTGGCTAGCTAACTGTCAGCAGGACGCTGCGTGAATTATCTCCCAAAGCCGTGATGCTTGCATACAAGCGTGATTGAAATATTGAAGAGACAAGTATATCGTACAATGCAAGAGCTTGCGTTAATGCAAATACGATTCACTGTTACTCTGGCTAAATGTTATTGGCGAGGCATATGCCATACGAGATCATTATGTTACTCTCTGCAATGAGCTACGTAGCTGTGACGTGAACTTCACTATATGTAACCAGCAAGCTGTTGTCAGGCTGCTGCTCTACCTTGCTCTCGGCAGCATTCGAATGAAAACTTCGCATGTTAAATATTGATGGCAGAACTGCTGTCATATGTACATAATCGATCAAGCTTTCTTGAGAAGCATTGTCCAAGCATGAACATGCTGCTAGTCGCAGCACTCCTATAATCAATTCCATTCCGTCTAGGTACCGACGAGGCTAGACGAAACCTTGGCCGAGTAATGGCGAAACTAAAGTCAAATACTTCACCGACACGTCCCATACGACGGGATCGAACACACACCGTTGCTGGGTACCGACGAGGCAAAGGCAACACTTCCGTTCGAGTTGATGAAGATCGGCGTATACATGACTGGGTACCGACGAGGCGAAAGTCATCCTCTTCATCGACATCTCCCGTTTACATCCGACGTGGCGATGGTGCTTATGACTGAGTTTCGGCAATACAAATGCCATTCTCATCATACACATTTCATCCACACTACATCATGCATGGACGAGTAACACTCTACATGAAGATACGACCATTACGCGCAGCTTAATCGGAGGTGTTCTATAGACTCGCTCTATAGATGTAATTAACCGGGCAAGCATGTTAATCCCCGGGAATCGGCGAACTACGCAATCTCTCAAGTTAGATCTTCCTTAAGCATCGACGCGGAAGACAAGAGAAGACAAAGCTCTATATACTATGTATTTTGTAAATCCCATGATTTAATGAAATATATGGTTCTTCTCTACACGTGTGTTGTGCACTTGTGTGTGAATGAGTTATTTTGGTCTTCACGTTTTTGTTTTCACAAACAAAATGGCACGCCCAGTGGGACCTGATTCTCCTCCCATCTTCGCTACGCTTCAATGGTCGTCATAAAAAAATTTATTGGCTACGTGTCCTTGAACTGATCCCTGCATTGGATAATGCTTACTAGCTAATAAGATTTCTGGCCAAGATAAATTAGTCACGGCAGAAGATACAATGAGAGCTAGGAAAGGATTAAGCAACAACCTGCATGCTGTGTTGCTATGGAAAATAGCTCGACATGCACATCATTCTTCAGCAAATGCAATGTTCCTGCTGAATGAATTTAACAGCAGACTAGTGTGATGCGTGATTAGTTATAAATACAAAATCTGTATCACGTTGTCTCTGGACCACGCTGGCTTGACCATGGGTGAGTTTACCATTAAAAAGTATGTGTGCGTTTGCTACGAAATAGCACACCATGCTTACCCAAGCAGAAGGAAATCCCTGTTATGATATTAGTCACCAACGACAGAAGAACACTGCCTACTGACTGATTATGAGTCTACGGACCGGATCAATATGGTGGGCCTATACTCAGCAATACGGCTCACAACATTTTTACCGGATCAAAAAGTGCAATGCGAGCTAGAGAAGGGTTAACCAACTTACATGCTGTGTTGCTCTAACAGTAACAAATAGCTCGACATGCATCATTTGCATTATGGGCAATGTTCATGCTTGAATGAATTCAACAACAAACTAGTCTGATATGAGATCAATTTGAAATACAAAATCTCTATCACGCTAGCTGTGTCTGGCTTGACCAAGGCCAGTTCGCCATTAAAAAAAAAAATGTGTGTGCGTTGGCTAAAAAAAAAGGCACACCATGTTTACACATGCAGAAATAAGCCCTGCTAGCTACGATCTTAGCCAGAAAAGGGCAGGGGGCATAATCATTACTTGGCTGTAGTTTTATACGTTTCAACACATCACTTGATCTCGTGAAATTTCATTCTGAATATATGGTGGACAAATTCAAGGATTCCCTCTTGCTGGTGAGTCCTTCCCCATCGTCCCCGCCAATGAAGCTATGAGGTGTTGTCCAGCTCCACTTCTCCACTTCGGTATACTCCCGCCGGGAGGCCCTCGGTTATTCATGGAGGCAAGGTTACTACTAACAAGCCCAATAGATCCTGCCCTAGTTTCTGGTTCAGAGACAAACAAAGGTGCAGCTGCAAATTGAGACCAGAGAGAGCGAAAGCTAGCAGTTATGGAAGCTCGAGACCTACTCGAAACTGCAGACTAGCTCCAAACTGTAGACACATCACGTAATGCAGAATCATATGATTCTCAGTATCCAGATCATGCGAATGATCCTTGCGTACTATGCTCATACATACACAACACGATTAAATATTTGTAATGGCCAATTACATCCCGGCCAATGTTAACACCAACAAGGTCGAACTCATCACCCTTCCTGGTGAAGTCCTAGCACCTTATACTGATCGACTCCAAGTATAAATAAAGCTGCAAACCCAGAAGAGCGGACTCGTGAGTTGACCACACAAACTGGGGGCAGGCCTAGTTGTCTCTCACCTGGTCGCATCAGTCCCGTATGAGCGAGCATACGCTCGAGCTGGGGGCAGGTGTACATATATACCAAATCCTCGACAGCAACCAAATTATTTCAATGGTTTAACTGGTACAAGTATAGCTCTTTGAAGGCCTTACCAGGCACAATTGCCACCTCGCTATCATGAGAGCGCCAAGAATGTCAGTCGGTATCACCAAACCATGAAAGACACCATTCTAGGGGCAACCACCCAGAACACTCGCCAGCTCCTGCTATGGCAATGAAAATTACTAACTCTGATTAATAATGTTAAGGTCAATGCTATCATTGAAGAAAATAAATTTGATGTCTTTCCTACTGAAGTGTTGGTACCTTGTATCAACCAACACCAATAACATTTATGATCAGAGCTTCAAGCTTAGATGAAGGTTCGCAAGCTGACCATATTAAAAAAAATAATAAACAGGGGCAGGCTTCCTGCCCTGGTTGCCATTCTCATATGACCGGGCCATATGCTCAAGCCAAGGGCAGGTCTACATATGAAGCAGCTATTACCCTCGACGAAGCGGTCTATTTCCACAAAGGCTTAAGCAGGCACATTCTTCACCTCACCAGAAATGTTGGGCACGCCAATACTAGCAGCCGGCATCTCCGAACCAAGAACAAAGTCATTCTGCGGGCAATTACCCAGAATAAAAAATGACTTATCTCCGATTTGTAATATTAGCATCCGCCGATCATGTGAAGGCCAATGCTTACATTGATAAAACAAATCTGGTACACTTCCTAATGAAGCGTTGGTACCTCATATCAATCGACACCGGAAACATTTGACGGCTTCAAACTCAAAAGTCAAGAATCTCAACAAAAATCGCCAAGGTCATGAGTCGATGGCTGCCTAGTTGGGGATGAGTCCACGACGGCCGATAATTCTGACATGAATGCAGGGGGCATGATTATCATGCCGCCCTTACATAAATGAGGGGATTTTCTCTAATCTTCCCTCATCTTTCCTCAAACCAATGGTTGGTGTCTCTGTATTGTGTCCAATGTGCTGTGCTATTCAGCTAAGCCAGGGGATGTGCGTGATTGGAGTCGTGCCTGCACGTATCAAATATTTTTTCCTCCCTTCCTTGAGAACAGCTTGATGGCTAGTTCTAATGATGCTCAAGTTTAAACATCTTGACATGTTTATTCACAAACAAGTTTGCCTAGTCTGAGGCAATTAAATTCTAACATAATTTGTTTTTTTTTTTAAAAAAAGAGGTTTGCCTCCAATTGAAGCAGCAGGGCACCACGCTCGCACGGTTATTCCATGAGCTCGATTATTAACATACTACTCCTATTCGCTTGGTGGTCTTCAGTTTGCCCATCGTCAAAATTGAATATCCGCTACAAGTACTGGGGGCAGTAACCAGCTCTTATGGCAGGGCCCTATTATGAGTCCGGAGATACAAGATAGAGGCAATAATGAGGACGAACATTTCTCAACGAATCTTGATTTGTTGGGATTTTATCACCCAACGTTGAAAGATGTGGCATTATATCTGGCCACGTACAGACGATACATACAAGTGTCCCCATGTTTTTATCCAGAAGCAAAGGGTAAGCATTCCTTGGCAATACTGATCACACCAAGTCATCCATGGTGATTATCCCAGGACGACTTATGTGCTGTTATAGGGCTGAATACACTTGCCTCTATATGCGGAAGTACTGAACATTATACATTATAGGGGTCGCGGAAAACGTTGACCGATCTCTTCATCAGATTCTGATGCCTAACGAAGAGGTGCTATTGGTATATCCCCTGACTACTCGCTAATAACCTCCTGGTTAAGCTTGTTTCCGGGTGACATATTTAATATGCCAAGTTGCTGTGAAACTCTCTCGCCAGCCACTAGTGCCATTGCCGTTTCTCTTGATGAATTATCATAAGAAGATTCCCGGGGAGCACTTTCCCAAGTTCATTGAGTTGCTGAGGGAGATATACATACACCTACGCAAATCTCACCTTGAGAACTCAAATGCAAAAGAAGAACTGCATCCATGCATGTTCTGCTGCCCACATGGTCTGGGTGTACTCGATAAAATTTCATCAAAGCACACCATCAGACTGATGCCGTTCCAAATTCAATTGCTTGATCTGCCATGATCAAATTCAATTATTTTGAAGTTCCTCTCGAATAGTGGAGGAAATTGTATTGGCTATAGCTAATCTTCTCTACTTATGAATGCTCAGGCATGCACACATCTATGCCTAAAATAAAGTATATCAAAACAGCATGTAGCGTGCCTACTCTGTCCACACGCATGCATGTTCCTCTTGGCTCCTATAAATTCCTCTCTCTATTTGTTGGAAGTGCTGTTTTTATGCGGTGCAATACCAAAGGAAGTTAATTATCCTAGAGAACAGAGTTCTATTATCATGGAAGCTATTGCCCATTGTCAATATCACTAGGGAGTCTGCTATGCATGTTACTGTTTATTAAAAAACCAGAAAGGGAAATATCTCACACCATTGCATGCTTGCCTACTTCATGTTTGGCATGCTGCATAAAAATATTCTACACATTGTATGTGCCAAAAGAAAAACAGAAGAGAGAATTGGCCATCACGCCTAAGATGTATTGTCATGAAGGAGTGTGCTCCTCTAGACTGGGAATGCCTGACTGATCTAACTTGTGGTGAAGCAATCTCAACACGAAGCACTTGGCTCGCATCAACGAGGAACAAAAAAGAGGTGGTTGAATTTTGATCCAAGTTGACTCTGAAAGCCGTGGGTTTACCATGTCTTCTACTTTTGTCCAGTCCATGGGAGATGCCAAACCTCTAGGGAAAAATATAGCGAAAAGAGCATGAAAGGGCTACCATAGCTTGACAAAAGTCTAGCTTTTGTGTGCAGCCACATGCCACCCTACGAGGTGTTAACAAGGGCCCATTAAAGAAATAAGCCTGCGAGGATTTTTAGTCACCAAAGGTGTATGC
Organism: Eragrostis curvula; assembly: GCA_007726485.1. Classification (NCBI taxonomy): domain Eukaryota; kingdom Viridiplantae; phylum Streptophyta; class Magnoliopsida; order Poales; family Poaceae; genus Eragrostis; species Eragrostis curvula. The sequence goes on from RWGY01000031.1 coordinate 16,701,111, forward strand.
TACCCTCCAAATTCACAAAAGTTCCAAGAAGACAAATGTGGAGAAGTTTTCAAGATAAATGGGGTTGCCAAAGAAGCAGTTCCCATTGTGAAATCTCCAAGAATCAATCAATTGTTCAAACCTTCAAGTCAATGGAGGAAATCAAGCTTCAAGTGAAGCAATCCGAAGGCGGAGGGTAGCTGTTCACCATCCTCGGCAAAATGTAATGGCAAAAATCGCTATGGCCACTTCCCCCAACCTTACCCAAAATATTAGCCGTATCCCACATTTCCCACTGGACAGAGGTAGAATTCATGAGGCACATGGCTTAAGGGAGGCTAGAGAAGAATTCTTCCAACCCCAAGAGATTCTAATGAAATGCGAGCTCCTCACAATCATCACGAGAAAGCTAAACCATCAAGTGAAAATTAGTCAGGCATAAAAAGGTTTATGGAACACATTCCCTATTGACTTCATCTTTGGCTACTGAAAGGCCTACAAGGGAACCGATATTGTTTCCCCATGAAAACTATAAAGGCAAGTGTAATTCGCCTTCCATTTCAGTATATACGGGAGCATTGACAACTCCTTGGTGAAATTTTTGCAACACAATTAAGCAACTGAGCGGGCTCAGCCAAGTTCTTATCATTTTGGACTAAAGTCCTTTTTCATTTGAACATCCATGATTTTTCGGATCTGTTCATTACCATTTCAGGACCGTGACGGACACAACAGTATGGTTCGTTTGAGACTGTGAAACTCTTCAGCTACACTGGCTAGCATTATCACAGCAAGATTATTGCAGCAAGATTGATAAACTGCTTGTAATGGGTTATGTTCTTGTTGACATGGTGGCATGAACTTGCACTACATGCAGTTTAATATACGCACAGCTCCTATGATGCTTGGCTGATCGTTAATGCAAAAAAAAGAGGTGCTACATCATGAACATATAGGCCGGTGTAGACTATTAAACCCTACGCTTTACAAAAAACAAGAAGCTTGTAATGGGTTATGTTCTTGTTGACATGATGGCAAGAACTTGCACTATATGCAGTTTAATATACTTGCAGCCGCACTGCTCCTATGATGCTTTGCTGCTTCTTAAAGCAAAAAGAGGAACCTCTGCTACATTATGAATATATAGACGGGTGTACACTATTAAATCCTGCGCTTTGCATTGGGAAAACTAAGCCAAGACGTGATCAAGGTACATTCAGTGAGGGGACCTCAAAACAAGAAAGAATAGTCAAGAAATGAAGGGGTGTGTTTGGGCATACCCAGCTCCCAACTTGATGCAGTTTGAAATAGAGCATGATCGCTCGGTTGTGTTGTTTCGTTGCACCTTCAACCTGAGTAACAGACCCTGCTCGTTCATGAACATATTATTTTTTTGTGCTCGCCTTCCTTGGATAGCACGGTTAAACTTGAGACAATTATCTCTTGCGTTCTTTCTTTAAAATCTTGAGAGTAGTAGGGCTTCTTTGTACGGATTGTCCCGTGCTATCAGATACTTTCAAACTACTTGTGGCATACTTCAGTGCCTGTGGCAGCACATTGGCTCCCACAACATTCCATTTTCTTTGACATTGAATTACAATGCTTCTATTCTCTTCTCAAGAGAGAGAAAACAAATGTTTTTGTTTCTCTTTCTCCCTCTAAGAAAAATATATTCTCACTTGTACCACAATTATTACCTGCTTCAGTACCATATTCAGTGAAACTCAAGGCAGTAGTGTGTTCAAGGTATTTCGAACACGAGTGTTGATTCATAGTCTGAAGCATTAACATACACCACAATAATTTGCTTCAAAGTTGGGACTACGAAACCTTTCGGTTCCACTGGCTAGCATCGTCATAACCAGACCGTTGCAGCATGATTAATAAACTATATACTATGTATCAAAACGGTGGCATGGTTTTGTCGCTACATCTTGGTATTATTCAACTGTTGGTTGGTTGTTCAAAATGGCCACAACACGTCACCAAATATTCATAAAGTTGTAGCATGATTTTTTGCTGCATCTTAACATTGATGGATTTACAACTTTATTATTTAATCCACTAGCTAGCATCGCCTCTGCATGACGATCATGGTGGGAGTGATAAAAGTATATATTGGATTGTGGTGTGTTCATGGATCTTCGAACACAAGTCAATTCATGTTTAGAAGCAGTGAAGCAGGCCAGTGCGGCGACTGTGGATCTGTGGATACATCAAGGTTGATGGCTGGCACCGCCGTTGTTATGTGGTCGCATCTATATCTTGATGAATGGTTCTCATTGGCTGGCACCAATTTATATGGTCGCAATGGAACCAAATAAAATCTTTAAGACACCTGTTTGAGGGTTTGTAGCATGGGTAGTCGCTATAACCCACCATGGTCAAACATGTGCATTGAGTATTGGATCTGTGGCATGTTCTTGCGCTACAACATCCATATTCTAGCTGGCTGAGCTGAGTGCTAGCCAAACAAAACATCTCATTACCACACGTACTGATTGTTGGAGCTGTGGCATGGTCTTGCGCTACAGCATGTTGTCTTCTGCTGGCCATGCAGAGGGCTTGCTAAAACACATCTTCTAGTTACTACATATATTTCTGAGAATCCCAAAGTGTTGCTCATGGGTTTCAGAAAAATGAGAATAGAAAGCTTGCTGAATGAGCATGCCTGCTTCTCAATACTGTACATTGCATGCTAAGCAAACGACCAGTTGCTAATTACAAAGGAAAGAATGGATTATGGTCGAGAGCTCATGAATCGCTTGGCATAGTTGATTACAAGAGTTGATCAGTATACAGCCATGGTGGTTGTATCCATTCTTGCAACACATATTTTCCCCGAGCCAAGCCTCTGCTGCTTCGCGCAAAGACTAGGCTCGGCGGGGGGCATTTGTTTGATGTATTTTTATACACAATTTGTAATGGAAATGATAAATGGTGCAAAGTTGCTAAGATTGCATGATGCATGCACGAAACTCATTTGAGTATTCACGGAATATTTTCAGACATTCAAAATGAATGCGAGTGCCTCGTTAAGCAGATTCAGGCCCAGTTTACTCAGGAGTTGGCCTGTACGTTGTCATCACCTGAAAATCGTTGAGCTGAATACGTATACGTTACGTATACGCCGGCCGGTTACCCTGGCTTAAGATAAAACTTGACATGCACGTCTGCAGGATATGTAACTCTGAGCGGGCCGGATCCAAACAGACTTGCCCGGCTACGCGTCTTCCAGTCAAACGCATGATTTGCATGCAGTTACAAGTATACGAGGATCTTCTAGTGTTTATTTGAGTTACGTAATGAATATGTACTAGCCGGGTCCACCTGACATTGTATAAGCTGGTTTGTTTGCTCGTACGCTTGTTGGAGAGATAAACACGCGCTAGCGATTGGAGATAAGATCGATCGCAACTTAAACAGGCCGGCTCTCAACAACTCGATGGCGGCGCCAGGAGCGGAGTTATCCACGCCTGCTCGCCCTAGGCTCTGCCTATATATATCAGGTTACGTTTTTCACGCTGAGGAGGACGAGGGCCGCCGCCATAATACCCACGCCCACGCGCTGCCAGGAGGCGCCGCTACGGCCGCCGTCGCGAAGATTAGTACGCCAAGCCTCAGGAGATGCTGCCGCGGCGAGGCAGCTGCTACAGAAACACGCCTACAACATGCTTGACGACGCGGCCAGGTCGTCCTCCTGGCCGGAACTGCAGAGGCATCGACGCCAACGCGGGAGTTGCGGCCATGCGCTGCAACTCGCCGTCCAAGTCTACGACACGTTCCTACCACCACGACATACGAGCTTCATCAAGCTTGTCATCATCTAATCTCCTCGGCGGCCACGTTATGCTCTGCTTTGCTTAATCAAGGCGAAGCAGTCATCCTAATCAAAAAAAGTAAGGCGATTCCTCCCATGAACGAGGGCCGAACAGTCTACTTCTTGTCATCAAGAAGTAAGGCGGGCATGCATCCTCTCATGGGCAAAGGGTCAAATAGCCTACTTCTCACCTTCACATGACAGCGTCAGACGGGTATCCTCCTATTGGGGAGGGCCGACGGTCCGCCTGTTAATTTACTATCAGAGAAGTAAGGCGGGAACCATCCCATTGGGGAAGGCCGATCAGTCTACTTTCTCACTTCACACGACGGAGTAAGACGGGTAATCTCCTATCCAGGAGAGCCATCGTCTTCCTGTCACAATGATATTATGGAGCATGTAAATAATCTTCGGATTATAATGCTTGTGGAAGAAGAATCAGAATATTGAAGACAAATATCATCCAATGCAAAAATGCATGGCGTGTGTTAATTATGCAAATAATGCTTATTAACGCTCGGCCGACTATTTGATATGATACATATGCCATACTATGATTAACGAGAGATTATCATCTATAATCAGAGTAATTTGCCGTAGTTACCAGGCTATGCTAGCTATGTCAAATACTCCATACATTAATATCTGGCTAGCTAACTGTCAGCAGGACGCTGCGTGAATTATCTCCCAAAGCCGTGATGCTTGCATACAAGCGTGATTGAAATATTGAAGAGACAAGTATATCGTACAATGCAAGAGCTTGCGTTAATGCAAATACGATTCACTGTTACTCTGGCTAAATGTTATTGGCGAGGCATATGCCATACGAGATCATTATGTTACTCTCTGCAATGAGCTACGTAGCTGTGACGTGAACTTCACTATATGTAACCAGCAAGCTGTTGTCAGGCTGCTGCTCTACCTTGCTCTCGGCAGCATTCGAATGAAAACTTCGCATGTTAAATATTGATGGCAGAACTGCTGTCATATGTACATAATCGATCAAGCTTTCTTGAGAAGCATTGTCCAAGCATGAACATGCTGCTAGTCGCAGCACTCCTATAATCAATTCCATTCCGTCTAGGTACCGACGAGGCTAGACGAAACCTTGGCCGAGTAATGGCGAAACTAAAGTCAAATACTTCACCGACACGTCCCATACGACGGGATCGAACACACACCGTTGCTGGGTACCGACGAGGCAAAGGCAACACTTCCGTTCGAGTTGATGAAGATCGGCGTATACATGACTGGGTACCGACGAGGCGAAAGTCATCCTCTTCATCGACATCTCCCGTTTACATCCGACGTGGCGATGGTGCTTATGACTGAGTTTCGGCAATACAAACGCCATTCTCATCATACACATTTCATCCACACTACATCATGCATGGACGAGTAACACTCTACATGAAGATACGACCATTACGCGCAGCTTAATCGGAGGTGTTCTATAGACTCGCTCTATAGATGTAATTAACCGGGCAAGCATGTTAATCCCCGGGAATCGGCGAACTACGCAATCTCTCAAGTTAGATCTTCCTTAAGCATCGACGCGGAAGACAAGAGAAGACAAAGCTCTATATACTATGTATTTTGTAAATCCCATGATTTAATGAAATATATGGTTCTTCTCTACACGTGTGTTGTGCACTTGTGTGTGAATGAGTTATTTTTGGTCTTCACGTTTTTGTTTTCACAAACATGTTGCATGAGCAGGAATATAAGAAGTACATAAGGACCCATCTCGGCTCTCTTCTTAACCCCGCTTAGCCTAGGCTTAGTTCTAGTGTTAGATTGGATTGCTCTGGTTGTGTTGTCACTACTACCCCTTATTATTATCCTTACCCCTGTTTAGACCTTGGTACATTATTAGTTATGTGATTATGAACTTTGCTATCTCGTAAAACCACCGCCTTCCCTGTGGAAAATACGATACCCTTGAATACTCACGGGTGAAGTGCTACAACGGTATTCTCCGTGCGCTTGCGGATTTATCTGTGACCGTAAGAAATACCAACAGGTTGCATATCTTATTCTATTTCGCGAAATTAGTATGGAATTTGATGATTAACCTGAAATATGATTCTGGATGAGGCCGAATAAATAAACTCCCAAATAAGTTAATCAGCGTTCTATCAAGGTACTATAGTGGACTTTGGTTAATGTGTCCCGGTATGTCTGTAATGTCTACCGATGACGCATTCGCTAGGTTTCTATTATGGTATTGAGTGTGAACAAAATGCGAACATAAAACTAAGTTTAAGATTAAGATTGTTCAATTAAGTGGAAGATTATTGATCTGTGTATATCCACCTGCACGTGATTAATAATGTGAATATTATAAATAATTAGCTATTGACCTTCGGTCAAGGGGGAGAATGTTGGAATTAGTTGACCTCGGTTAGGACATCTAATTGGACCGAAAGGCCCAGTCCATGTCTAATTTCGCCCCTGTTAGGTTCCTTGATCGGGAGGCAAACCTCAGCCCACGTTTTAGGCCCGGCTCCAGGCCTACAGCAGTATATAACTAAGAGGGAGACCCTTGGTTTTCCTTGATCGTGAGTTAATCACGAAATTAAGCCCCTGGGTTAGACCTAACCCTAATCTACCGATCCCTAACACTGATGGAAGTCGTGGAAGCTCGATGCCCAATCTACATTGACATACGGCGAGTCTTCTGCGGCTAAAATCTGCTGTTAATGTAACTGGTAAGTCCTAAGTTTCATCAGATCTCGGTGATTAGTTAAGTCCTAGGTGTGATCTACTTCGAGACTAGTGATCATGTGCTTCTAAGTGTTGTTAGTCATGATGTTTTGTTCTAACAATGTATTGTTGCAATTGTTTCATTAATGTGATCGATGACAATGAATCATGCATTCCCGCCCGTGCAGGCGAGCTCCAGCAGCAGATCAAGTCCGTCATCTTTTCCCCTGCCGGCCGTCAACAACAGAACCGGCTGCAGCCTGCCGGTATGATGAGTAGTTCCCGTTACTCATCACTTGGAAATGCTTCGATGGATCGTTATGTGTTATTTCTAGCTAGATAGAGAATATATGGGATGCTCAGATAGTAGTAAATATAACACCCTTTTGTTAATTAAATGCATGGCCGTAGATAGACCCTGCTTATCGTGTATCTAAACTATAATACTAGTATTAGCTTCTTTTATTTGATTCTTGTTTCACATAACAATAAAGTATTACCTTTTGCATTTGATCTAAGTGTGTGTTGAACAATCAACAATATATGTTTGCATTTGAATGGTATCCTTTTTATGCATGTGACAGACATACTCACACGCGTTGCATCCATGTGTATGGTTTTCCAGGAGGGTCAAGCAACTGCAACTCGGCCTTCCTGGCGCGTGACTTAACCCAGAGCTGCGACGTCGACAAGACAGTCCCATCTTGCCCTTGTTGCGCCGCTGTTCTGATGACGATTGACTATGCAAACCGAGGATGTCTCTGCGAGGTGATTGACGACGGCCAGTTTGCGCTGTCCAGACTCGACGTAAAGTTTATGTGGCACAGCTACGGATCCTGTGGTGGGAAGCAACAAGCTGTCCCCAAGGATACCACCACATGCAGGGGCGGATCCAGCGGGGGGCTCCAGCCCTCACCCCCCCCCCCCCCCCCCCCCCCCCACCCCACCGGCTTGCAGCCTCTTATAGCCTCCCCAAGCCCCTCCTACATTTGCTTGATCAAAAATGCTTGAAACAATGCAATTTGCCAAGGAAGAATGAAGGAAAATAGGGAGAGAGGAAGGAAGAAGGAGAAGCAATGGAGGTTCAGCCCCCCCTTGGTTTTTGAGCTGGGTCCGCCACTGACCACATGTCAACATGCTCCGTCGTCATCGCCTGCGCTTGTTAATGAGCTGCCGGTGGTGCAGTCATCAGCCCCCGAAGTTGCCATCTCTTTGCCACAACAGGAGCAACCAATTGATGATGATGATGGATCAGAACCACCTCCATCCAAGCCACGCCCAGAAGATGATGGATCAGAATTTGAGTTGGTGCCCCCTCGCTGCTCGACCGCCGCCAACTGGGCCGCCACCACCTGTGCCACGTCCAATTCTGCCACCGCCGCGCCATTGCTGCAAGTTGTTGCCTACTGATGACTGAGAATCAGTGTTGATACCGAAATCAAGCAAGCTTGTAGATTACTACTTAAACACTTCATCGTCCAAAGTTGTAACTATCACCAGTTAGCGGATTAGTTGAGGAATGGCTGAATTATGAATCTGTTAACAATTCCTTAATTAGTTATTTCTAGCTGATGTGCCTAAATACAACCATTCCTTATTTATTTGTAGCTAAATACAGCAGCCTTGATACTTCTGAGTACAGATTACAGAGATCACAACAACGTATATCAGAAGGGCCTACAACAGTGACCAATAGGCTGCCCAAACTCCTCCTGGGACAGAATCATTGTATGGCTGTGAAATACTGACCTGGATAGTGGGTATGGTGGAACATGAACAATTCACTTTGTCGACTTTTTGTCTTTTTACATAACGTTGGAGTTGCTCGACTCTCGGACGGAGTAGTTGTGACAAACTAATACTGAGCACAGTACGGAATAAAAGGCCCAGTGCTGTTTGGCCAGCTAGCCGTATTCGCAGCCCATCCACGTAACCGTGGTCGAATTCGCCATCCCTTGGCCTTCAGCAGTTTGGGGGCATTGCTAAAAAAAAAAAAACAGTTTGGGGGCCCACAGGTAGGACCACAAGAATAAACGTACATGCATGCGCCTTCCGCCCCCATCGCTCTCCGCCGCCGTCGCCGGAAGCACGCGGTGTGATGCCACTGACAGGACAAAGGAGCAGGGAAGAAAACGAGTTCCAAGCAGGCAGGCATCATATGGCCCGCGTGTTTTGTTGCCCGGCCCGCAAGCAGATCCGTACAATGCATCTGGAGACCGGGGGAGAGCCGAACTGTCCCGTCTGCTGGGCCGCCGGTGACCGGCGAGGACGAGTTGCTGCTGCTGCAACCCCGTGAACTGCAAGGCCGGACCCCGCGTGCCGCTGTGCTCCGGGGAAGGAGACGCGCGAGCGCACGCCGCACGGCAGGGAACAAAAGAGCGGCACCGTCCCGGAACGCGTCGCCGACGCGTCGGCTTTGCTTTGGGTTTGTTAGAACTAATTCTCCATAAACTTTAAAGAATCGTCTAGTGCCCTCAAATAAAAAATATGTCTTTGAAACTGATGTACTGCGGTAACGAGTTTTGAAGGATGACGAGTGACGGGTCGAGGGAGAGAGCAGGTTCGCCGGCGACGACGACGCAGACATCAAGCCGACCACCTCCCCACCCAGGAGAACGACACGTCTCCGGCGCACACAGGGCAGCGGGGAACCAAATTTCAAAAAGCTCTCCGTCCCTGACCTGTGGCCACCCACCCCGACCTACCACAACCAACCACCATGGGACAGATGGCGCGAGCTCGGCCAAGCGAGATGGAGGGAGGAGAGGAGTGCCACGTCGCGGTGAAGAAGGCGGGATCGATTCGGAGGAAAGTATAGAGGAGTTTTTTGGCCAGCTCTGGGCCATTCCATCCTCCCCGGTGAAACCTAGGGTTTTGCCGGACGCCGCTGCCACCACCACTACTGCTGCCGGAGGGGGGTCCTGTTTTGGATACGCCGAGATCTGGTTCGAGATCGAGCATTCAAACCGGAGGACTGCTTTCCGGTCAAGAGATCCGACCGATTCGAGGCTCCTCCGACTCAGCTCAACTTCGCGCGCGACATCTGGGCGAGAGGTCAGCAGAGGCTCTCATACGCCGAGGTGTTGAGGATGGCGGAAGGTCCAGATCAAGGAAGATGGGTGTGGCAGCCGCCGCAGCAGCGGCCACCCTCACCGCCAAGGTCAGAACCGCTACCAAGGACAAGGTACTCAGCATCCCCGCAGCCAGCAGTACCCCAACCAGCGTGATCCAGATCCGAGAGGTCCGCCTCCGCCTCCACAAGGTCCACCTCAGGGTCCGCAGGCGAGGGGTCCTCCTCAGGGTCCGCAGGCAAGAGGTCCTCCTCAGGGTCAGTAGGCGAGCGGTCCTCCTCAGCCGCCACCGCGAGGACCACCGCATGGCCAGCAGCACAGGGGACAGCAAGGCCCGCAAAGAGAGAGGCAAGAGGGTCAGCAAGGCCCAAAGCAAGCACAACAAGATGGACAAGCTGCTATGGAGCAGCAGCAATTTCAACAGGGACAAGGTCAGAACAGAAAGAGAAATCAGATACAGAAGAATCAAGGTCAGAATCAGGTTATTGCTAACTCTGATGATCTTCCTGTGGTGATTGATCCCAGATACAGGAAGCTGACTTGTTTCAACTGTGGGGAGCCTGGACATTTTGTAGGGATTTGTACTAGACCTAAAGTCTGTTTCATATGTGCTATCCCTGGTCATTACATGACCAATTGTCCTAAGTGGAATGAGACACACCCGGTTGCATCCTATATAGGAAGTGCAAACCGTGGTTTGGGATTTTATCATGTTGAAGTACCACAAGTGGAGACTACACAATGGTTGAACTTCCAGAACTGCGGTGTGGTCAGAGTCATTGAGGGGGAAATTAGCATCACAGAATTGGAAAAAGAGCTTTCTGACATCTACTGCAAGGAGTGGCCTTGGCAAATTAGAGATCTAGAGAATGGGCAATTCTTAGTCAGATTCCCACCTCATAAGAAAGTTTCTGACATTAGGAACTACCCCTCCTTCAATCTAAGGAAAGCAGGAGTTAAAGTGGAAGTTCTTGAATGGATTGGTGAACTGGACTGCTTTGAAGAATTGCAAGAAACTTGGGTGCAGATCAGTGGTATTCCTCCTAAATGGTGTGCATGGTTTGTCTTCACCCAAATTGCATCGAGTTTTGGCCTGGTAACTGAAGTTGATTGGGCTTCTATGTTCAAGTCCTTCTATGAAATGGTTCGAGTGAAAGTGGCCTGCAGGAAACCAAGCATGATACCCCAAGAAAGGCTATATGAAATTGACAAAAAAATATACAAGGTGTACTTCTTCACAGAAGAGGTGGAGCAAGTGCCACCAGAAGAAGATGCCCCTGGTGATAATGAGGATCAAGATGATGCCGATGAGGAATTTGATGGGTTGGATGACCAATCAGAGAAGGACAAGAAAGATAAGAAGAGCCCTGAGGAAAATGGGCAAAACACTACAAGTGACTTGAACATCAGTAAAGAGGACTTACATAATGCACCAAAGGGAAGCAAAACTGTAAGATTCTTCCCTGATGAAGTTACAAACGAAATAGTGAGTATGGACCTACAATACAACTCTGAAAGGAATATGCAACAGGTTGCAAGTGATGCTTTGAGCACTTGGCAAGAGGTAAACCACATGATGAAACCAACATGTTGTGATGAGAAATCAATCTGTGACGATGTGAAATCAACCGACTGTGATGAGAACACAGAGGAGAATACAATGGAAGTGATAGTATCTGAGGAGCAGAAAAGCAAATGGGAGAGGTTTATGCAGGGGGAAGAGAATGAACTGTCATCCTCACATTGTGCCCAGCTTCTCAAATCTATGGAACTAGGGAGTTCTGACTCAGAATCCGAGGAGGGTGAAGAAATGGAGAGAATACACCTAACCAAAGAGATGGTGGAAAATTGGTCTGCCAAAAAGAACCTGATGTCAACTCTGAGAAGATGTGCTGAGGATGAGGAAGCTGTTAAAGCTGAAGGAAATAAGAAAGCCAAGACAGAAAAGCAATGGGGACCTGTGCTACCAACCAGAAGGAGCAGCAGATATGTTGAAGATGGGAAAACAACTCTGGAAAAAGCACAAGAGCGAGTGGAGATTAAGAACCTGGAAAAACCAAACTGTAAGTCAACCAGCAATACTTTAAATTCGTTTGCTGCCCTTGATAATGAGTATTTAGCTCAAATTGCTGCTGATATTGATATTGACTTAGGCCAAAACATAGATTCTTGTTTTACAAACATTGAAACTATGAAAGAACAGGAAAGTATGAAAATTAGAGACTTTATCTCTGATAACCCCGAGATTATGTTACCTATTGATCTTGATGTCTGTGAGCAGATACCTTCAGATGGTACCTCTCAAACAGATGATAAAGGATTGTCAACAGTAACTAATAGGAAGAGTAGGAGCAACAAAAATAAAATTGTTAATCATGATAGAAGCCATATGGAATGTTAGAGGCCTGAATAAAACAGGCAGACTGCAAAGAACTGCTGATTTTGTTTCTATGAACAGTTTAGATTTTGTAGGTTTTCAAGAAACCAAAAAAGATTATATATCTGAAAGCTTCTTAAAAGCTATTTGCCATGAGTATGTTTGGAACTACTTGCCTGCTATTAAAACAGCTGGAGGTATTTTAGTGGGACTTAGAGCTTCCAAGTTTGAAGTTTTAAATTGCCAGCTGCATAAGTTTAGTGTGATAGCTCAAGTTAGGAACATCGATGACAAGTTCATTTGGAGACTTGTGATTGTATATGGGTCACCTTATGATCATGGAAAGATGGAGTTCATTGATGAACTCCATATGATCATGGATTCGTGGGATGGACCGACTCTAATCGGTGGGGATTATAATTTGGTTAGAAATCAGAAAGAAAAGAGTAATGGATGTGTGAATAATAAATGGACAATGTGCTTCAATGATTGGATAAACAGGTGGGGCCTGCTGGAACTTAAAGATTCTAGTAGATCTTACACCTGGGTTAATAACCAAGAGCAACCAATTATGGCGGCCTTGGATAGATATCTAGCCACTACCAGCTGGGAAGCTCATTTTCCTAAAGCTAGTGTAAGGGCACTCCCTAGATATGGTAGTGACCATGTACCACTGAAAATTGATTTCGGTGTAGAGGAAGTGAAAAAGATGTTTACTTTTCGCTTTGAAAAATGGTGGCTGGAACATGAGGATTTTGGCAAACTTGTTGAGAAAGTTTGGCAAACTCCATGCCATCATACAAACCCCATTGATAGATGGCAGTTTAAAACCAAATTGCTAAGGAAGAAGACAAAAGGATGGAGCTGGAATAGGACAGCAGAAGTAAGAAGCAGAAAGCAAGCTCTACTGGCAGAGTTTGAGTGCCTGGATATTATGTCTGAAGAAATCACATTAAGTGATGCAGAAAGACAGAGGATGGAGGAAATTAACAAAGAGCTGGAAGAAATATGGAAACAGGAAAAAATAAAGGCCAGGCAAAGATCAAGAGATAGGGATGTCAAAGAAGGTGATAAGAACACCAGATACTTTCAGGCAGTGGCAAACCAAAGAAGGAGAAAGAAGGCCATTTCTAAGCTAGAAGGTCCAAATGGCATGATAGAAGACACTCACCAAATGTTGGAGGTAGCTGTAGATTTCTACAAAAACCTCTTTGGCTTTGAGCCAACTCTGAACATGCATCTGGGTGATTCTTTCTGGAGTGAGGAGGATAAGATCCTACCAGAAGAGAATGAAATTTTGGATGCTCCTATTTCAGAAGATGAGATCAAAACTGCGGTTTTTGGTTCATACTCTGATGGAGCACCAGGCCCAGATGGATTACCTTTCCTTTTCTACTAAAAGTTCTGGCATCTTATTAAAGATGACTTAGTGAGCTTATTTAGGGAGTTCGAGAAAGGCGATCTTAACATTGCTAGGCTCAATTATAAGAGTGTTGACACTGATAGCTAAAGAGCCAGAAGCAACCAATCTCAAAAAATTTAGGCCTATAGCCCTACTAAACTGCAGCTTTAAATTTTTTACTAAAGTTATGAATAACAGATTAATAAGGATCATTGATAGACTGGTCTCTTTGAATCAAACTGCTTTTATTCTGGGAAGGTACATACTGGAGAGTGTGGTTTCTGCTCATGAGATAATTCATGAAGTAAAAAACCACTCTCAGGGTCTAGTCTTAAAGCTCGATTACGAAAAAGCCTATGATAGAGTGAGTTGGGCTTTTGTGTTGGAAATGCTTAGATCAAGGGGCTTTAGCCCAAAATGGATTAATTGGGTTAGACAGGTAATGCAGAATGGATCAGTTTGTGTTAGAATTAATGACCAAAACAGTAAATATTTTAGGCCAGGGAAAGGCTTGAGACAGGGGGACCCTTTGTCTCCACTGTTGTTTAATTTGGTAGCTGATGTGTTTTCTAGAATGCTGGTTAAAGCAGCTCACCAAGGCCTTATTAGAGGGGTGACGAGTGATGTGGTTCCTGGAGGTATCATCAGCTTACAGTATGCTGATGATACCTTGCTTTTCTTAGAAAATAATGTTGATATGGCTATCCATCTGAAATGGGTGCTAACCTGCTTTGAGCAGATCTCTGGTATGAGAATAAACTACCATAAGAGTGACCTTACTGCGATTAACATAGAAGAAGAGGAGACTAAAAATTTTGCTCTGATTTTTGGGTGTAAGATAGGCACTTTCCCTTTTAAATACCTGGGTGTGCCTTTACACCATTCAAAGCTGAGAAGGGAGGACATTCAGCCGGTAGTAGATAAGATCATCAAAAGAGTAGCGGGTTGGAGAGGAAGGCTACTCTCCTATGGGGGTAGACTAACCTTGCTTAAATCCTGCTTAGCTAGTATTCCTATCTATCTGCTGTCGGTGATTAAATTTCCAAAATGGGCCATTGAAGCTATTAATAGCCAAATGGCACATTTTTTCTGGGATAATATAGGAGACAAACACAAATACCATTTGGCCAAATGGGATTTAATGGCTCAGAAAAAAGAATTTGGAGTCCTGGGCATTCCAAACCTTAGGATGCTCAACCTCTGTTTGTTAGCCTCATGGATTGCAAGGTTTTATAAACAGGATGACAATTTATGGAAGAAAATAATAGAAAGTAAATATGGCTTGAATGATAAGAACATCTTCTGTTGTGACAATAGAGGAGTCTCACCCTTTTGGAAAGGGGTTGTATGGGCTGCCGAAGCAGCAAAACTAGGTTTTAAATGGAAAGTTGGAAACGGTAGGAAAATAAGATTTTGGGAAGATTGGTGGTTTGGTACTTCGAGCCTTGCTGTGCAGTTTTGGGACTTATATACTATCGTTAATGAACGCAATATTAGCATTGCCGATGTCTGGGATGGGTCAAACCTGAAACTAACTTTCAGGAGAACAGTTACAGAGAGAGGTATGATGGCCTGGAATGATTTGTTAGCAGTGGCCAGTAGTATATCACTAGGACAGGAAGAAGATTATGTCACCTGGGCGTTAGAAGCCTCAGGAAATTATTCGGTACAATCTTTATATAGGGTGGTTTCCTTTAGAGGAGTAATCCCTTCGCATATTCCGGCTTTGTGGAAGTTACACATTCCACCCAGGGTTCATGTTTTCATATGGTTACTAGCAAATAATAAGCTATTGATCAGAGACAATTTGGCTAAAAGAAGAGAGATAACTGACAAAACTTGTCTTTTTTGTGGGGAACAGGAGTCTATAACTCACCTGTTTTTTGAGTGTTGTGTGGCCAAATTACTATGGTCAGAAGTTAGTCAAATTATTAACATGAATATAGGCTCAGATTTTGAATCTGTAGCTCGATGGTGGATAAGTGATCACAAGAATTGTGTTTTGAACATGTTATCTTCTGCTGTTCTTTGGGCAATATGGAAACTGAGAAATGCCATATGTTTTCAGGGGAAGATATGGAGCAGGATTCAGGAACTGGAGGGAATGGTGATGAAGATGATGAAAAGATGGAGGCTACTATGCAAGCAGGAAGCCGAAGAAAAGCTGGAGCAGGTCGTTGGAGCCTTGGAGGAAAAGACCACGAGGAGATCTACTGTCCTACCAGTGGAATGGTGGCAGAATGGAGAAACGCTGGGCGTGCCGGATCAGGTACAGGATCCCGCGCTGGAGCAAAGTACTTTGAATAGTAATGCTGAGTCTGAGACAATCTGTAATAATCCTGGGTTGAGAGATTTGCCACCTGAGGGTGTGAACTTGGGTTCTGGGGACACAGTGCATGTAACCGACGTTGTCGTTTCTTTCGTTGATTGAAACGAGGGGTGACCTACTATTCTTAAAAAAAAAAAATCGTCTAGTCAGAAGTAGATCACGTCTAGAGCTGAAATTAACACTGAATTTAACTCACCCATCATGATCACACCCTTGATGAGGCTGTGGAGGGTGTAGATGTAGAAGAACAGCTGCAGGTTGATATAGAACCAGAGCACCGCGCTTCCAAGTCTTCCAGCCTCTTAGTGATCGGTAGATTAGGGTTAGGAACAACCTTTGACGGCTCAACTCGTGGTTAATGTGTCGATTAGGGTAAACTGGAGGTTTCCTTTTAATTATATAGGCTGTAGGCTTGGGGCCGGGCCCTTAGATGGGCTTAGTTTGCCTCCCGATCAAGGCGACTAATTAGGGGTTAGGTTTTGGGCCTTTTGGCCCAGGTCTTGACCGAGGCCAATTTCAACATTCTCCCTCTTGACCGAAGGTCAATTGCTAATTCTTTATAATATTCATATTATAGATCACGTGCAGGTGGATACACACAGATCAATAATCTCCCCACTTAATCGAACAATTTTAATCTTAAACTTAGTCTTATATTCACATTATGTTCACACTCAATACCATAACAAAACCCAGCGAATAAGTCACCGGCAAACATTACACATATACCGGGACGCATTAACCAAAGTCCACTATAGTATCTCGATAGAACACTTATTAATCTTATTTGGGAGTTTAGTTACTCGGCCTCATCCAGAATCATATTTCAGGTTAATCACCAAATCCATACTAATTTCGTGAAATAGGATAGGCGATAACACCCTCAATTAGTCATATTGCTAGCTATTTACTTAAAGCATTAAAATGACTTGATCCTGGGACCCTTCTTTCATAACATAACAATATATTTGTCAGTGGGCTTGACACCATCAACTATGTCATTACTTGAAGGAATTCTGTAGACAAATACAGTAACATTGAGTATAATCAATGTAAACTTAATAATAATATTACCGGAACATATCTTATATGCCTGCCTCAAATAAAACATGCCATACAAAATCAGCATTAATAATGCTAACATT
This sequence comes from Eragrostis curvula, assembly GCA_007726485.1. Taxonomy (NCBI): domain Eukaryota; kingdom Viridiplantae; phylum Streptophyta; class Magnoliopsida; order Poales; family Poaceae; genus Eragrostis; species Eragrostis curvula. The sequence goes on from RWGY01000031.1 coordinate 16,717,940, forward strand.
GTTTTAGAGCTTTCTGCAGAATCGCTCATATCTGTAACAATAAAGGACATAAAACTTAATTGTGCACATTTACATCCATACACCCTTACAAAACCTTATCTGAATAGTACTTAATTAAATAAGCATGTTATATGGTGCTTTTAACTTTAAACACCTTTTCCAGTGGACCTCCCCTGGACTAAGACTAATTATTTTATTTTTTTTGTCAAGCATTCCGGCTTGTCATGCTAAGTCAATGTCTTATAGATCTTAGCATGTAGCTTCAATCTGAAGCCTTAGGAACGTCTTCCTATTCATCTTATTCTTAATCTTATATTTATGATAAAATTTGCTATATCACGCAAAACTAACAGGCATAATTATATTTGCATTCACATAATGTCACGTCAGAGCTTCTCTCAACTTTTGTACTTGAGTGACAATCCCAATACTCACTTTGGTCCCATCAAAGTGTCATACTCCCCCAGAACTTAGGAAAAGCATCACTAGATGTATCTTATGATATGATGAAATTATTTCTCTTTTCTTGGAATGCATGCTTATTTCTTTCAACTTACAGAGAAAATAATCACCTTAGAGTATCAGGATCTTAATTAATCCACCTTAACCTTATAAAATAAATCACGGTTGCCCATGATACGTACAAACTCATAGTGAGTTATAAACTTAACATCTTATTTTCTTTTGGAATCACTTCTTCAAAAAATTTGCAGACCCATTACAGTCTACTGCCTTGACTCCATCAGAAAATTGCTATGAGATGAACTATACTTATGTTTAAAATTCATAGAACCTTTTATGACCTCTTTTATGCAATCTTAGAAATAACTGAGGCTTTTACTTTTGTGTCCAAAACACTTAACTTATCATTAAACATTACATGTCTATGTTATTGTAGTACGACTAATATACATCCTAAACAGAGATAGGAAAATAACAGAGGAATACTTATGGCACAATATATATGAGAAAACATATATGTATGTATATACATCTCACCTTAAATCATCAATATAGGAAAACTTATCCTATATTTCAATAAGATTTCTTCTCCCCCATTTCCTTCCTTCCTTATGAGCTTCCATTGAACTCTGAATAATCACAATATTAAATGTGTCGGCCCATAAACTTATCTAAAATAATTTACAATGGTAGCTCTTCACCTTATCTTGGCACGACATTTACTATACCACTGATCAGCTTCCTTCGCCAAAACTAGAACACATCAGCGGTGGCCAGAAGATGAACTAGAGCGGCAAAGTTATGATTAAATGTGCACAAAACAGCGGTGGCTAGTATCATGAACACAATCACACTTCAATCATCTCTGGTTTTATTGTACCAACCCACAACAGCGGTGGCCAGAAAATGAGTGGCACAACACAACCTGTGAAAAATATTCCGTAATCAGCGGTGGCCAGAATATAGGACAAAATCACACTAATTGAGACAATTGGTCTTTGTGGAGTATGGACTCCCATCACAATGGTAATTTTAATAATCATGTCTTGCATGATAAAAGTGCTCTTGAACTTATTCTTAATTTAAGCAATAAGATATAGCGAGTATATTATGCTTAAAACTTATAGTTATACTATGCTTAAAACTTATACTTAATTATGTCCTTGAAACTTATGGACAATGAAAATATCATGGAGAGGATTAAGATATTTCTAAAATCAATTCTTAACTGACAAGAGCAATTCTTAAATGACATTATTAACTGGAGTATCTTTAAATTGATGAGACATGCCATTCGCCCCCCCCCCCCCTCCCCTCGAATTTGTGGTCTAAACGTGAGTGTACCACATATTCGACAAGGTCTCATCACTTAACTTATTTCATCTAATTCTCACGTATTTAAGATATTCGTAATAAAATTTGCTTGTATAGGAGCAAGCATGATAATAACTTAAAACTTGAGGATATAAGAGATAATTTTACAACTTAGAGAGAAATATACTCATAAACAATGATATATTGAAGCAAAAGGTTTCACTGAATTACATTGAATGTCATCAAGCTGAATATGGAATTTACTAACTAATTCTAAATAAAGTTTCCGACAATGAAACTTTAACTTATTTTCATCGACTAATTCTAAGAATCACTCCCCCGATTCATGGATATCTGAGAGATGTATCAATGCAATGTGCCATATATGAATCGGAGAGAACTATTCCAAAAGACTTAAGCTCATAAGCTATATCCCACATGCGGCGTACATGCCATGCGTATCCACTGTGTCCATCATAACGCGAGGTGGTTAGTCTTTTGATGAGGAAACTTGTGCAGACTCTCTTATGACTTAGCTCAATCAAATAGAAGAGTTCACTAGTGTAACATCCCACTCAAATTTAGTCCCTAATCAAGCTACTGATCTCAATCAGTGAAAATGATCAAGAGAAATCAAAGAGAAATGAAAAGGAATTCAAAATCACTTCAAATTGGATAAATTTCATCCAAACAAGCTTTTGAACTACAACTTTAAAATTTTCTATACAAGTGGACCCAAATGAAAAATTCCTCAGCATCCAGGGGCTAAAAGAGAATTTTAGAGATTTTTGGGAATTTTTCTGCAAAAATCTTGAAGCCCAATTAAATGCATGAACCTTTTTCAAACTTAAGCTTTGAATGAATTTTAATTTGAAATCCAAGCCGATTAACAAAAGTGCCAATTGACAAAGTTGTTCCTCTCACTGAGATCTTCCAAACCTGAGTTTTTCGTGATTTTTGGAGCTCGGGAAGATCGAATTTGAATCAAATCAGTTCAAACCGAGGAAAATCACTGAAATTCGAAAAATTCTCAAATGGCACTGTAGCCTCCATGTGTCGCCGCCGGCGACACCTTCCTCTCTCACTGCCCATTCCGGCCACTGTAATCGCCGTCCTTCCCGTACGATCGCGCCTAACCTCGTCCTCGCCTTCTCCTTCTCTTCCCTCGGTCAAGTCGTCGCCCTCCTTTTCCACTCCTACCCCGAGCCGCCATCGCCGCCGTCGAGCTCGCACGGTTCGCCGCTTCGCCGCTGTCTTTTGAGCTCGCCTCTGGGTGCCAAAGCACGCGTAAGGAGCATCAGTAGTTGCTGCAGCCGCGCGCGAAGCCTTTCTCCAAGTGCTGGGCGAGTTCGAGTGGATTTCCGCCATGGCCGGGAATTCGACCTAGCTCACCGTCGACGTGCGATTCTCGTTCACTGGTGAGTCGCTGTCCAATTCCTCGCGTCCTCGAGCCCCTCTTGGTCTGGAGCACTTGCTGACGCGAGCTTGATGGCTATCCTGCAGCACCATCGCCGGAATTTCTTTCTCCCTCGCCGCCGCCCGCCGGACACCACCGCCTCCTCCGACGAACTCCCACCTCCGGCCTTCCTCCTCGCACACGTGTTGGCCCGGAAGCTTCCCCGTGAGCTGGTGAGTGCTGTGCTTCCCGTAGCTTGCTGCCGCGCCGCCTCATTTCGCCGGAGCGCCGCCGCGCCATGGCCGCCGCCGCTGTCCCCGCGTCGAGCTCTGCTCCCGGGTGCGCGCGCGTGCCCGTGTAGGTGATTCCGAGCCGCCTCGGTGCCCTGAGCAGGGTCGCGCTTGGTGTGCACCTTGACTCGCCGTCGATTAGCCGGAACACGCTCGTTGCCATCGCCGGCGTCGCGCGCACCACTGACACTGCTACAGTTTCCCCTTTTTCTTTTTATCTGATTTTCTCAGATTTTGGCCAAACTTCTAAATTCGATAGAAATTCGTAGAAAAATCGTAAAAATGCAAACTCAAATGTTCTGGAATCCTTGAAATGAGACCTATCCAGTGGTACGACATAAACATCTGAATTCGTCTCAGTTAATTTTATAAAATTCAAATAAAAGAATCAGGAAATAATTTTTATAAAAAGATCTGTAAGTGCAAAAATTCTTAATTTTGGCCTGCCCACTCCTAATAGGTTCACTGAATATCCCACCAAGTGGTATCTTGAAATACACCTTCTTTTAGGAGTAATTCCAGTTTTCAGTTTATGGAAGAATCTTTTTTATTATTTTATTCCTGCACCTTTTTGCACCAAATTTTGGATATGTTACTGTATCTAAGGGTAGGATGATAAATAAAAATACAAGTGTAATTTTAGATTTTCCAGAACCCTTTTTAAGGAATTTAGGAAAGAATCCCTTGTTTGCGCGTAAGAAAGTTCCTAAGTTCAAAACAAATTGTGTAAATCACTTGGGACCAAAATGCAAAAAACCTGATGAATGGCCCTGCCAGCATGTTGCATTTGCATCATAGCATCACCATGTCATATTTGTCAAGGAAGTTCCGTGAACTATCTTTGATTTTGTGTATATTGTTGCATTCATTTAGGAACCGACGCCGGACTCGAGGACGTGGAGATCGTGACCGAGGAGACCGGTGCTGACCTAAACGTGCTCGAGTGTGCTAACCACCAGCCCCAAGGCAAGCCCCGGTGCATCTCACCTTGTTTTAAAAGATTTTCCTTTTATCACTATATATGGAGTCATGAATTGTGCATTTAAGTTTTAGGAGTTGTATGAAACCGTAAATGCATTACGATCCTTATTCCTATGGGTTGGTTCAGATGGTATAGCCGCTCGTTAGTTTTGCTATGCTTAATATCGAGTCATCGATAGAAAAATCGAGTGGTACGGAGACCGCTCGGTGTAAGTGGGGTCGGTTTTACTTTATGTTCTCACATGATGATGTTAATGAATTTGAGACCGAACGGGGAAGTTCATGTGTAGGTGGAGGTGACAAGGATGTCTTGTTCGCCATAGCCCCGTTTGTGTCGATTGAGGACCGTTCGTTGTGGCACCGCTGAGCAAGTTTGAACAGTACCGGATGCATGCTAGGAGAATGGGAACTAGTAAACTTAGTAGCTCGATGTTATATTGTTGGACGTGAACCCACCTCTCTTTTGGTGATGAAGATGGTTATGGTGGAATTTGGGACCGTGTTTGAAGGGAGGGTGCCCGGGTGAACCACGGTTAGACCAGGCATGGCTATCGCGTGGGGAGACGTGTACTCGGGAGAGGTGTTAAGCGGCTCGACTTTATGGTATCTTGTAAAAGGTTGCCGTGCGTGGCTCTTTCGAGTAGCGTACGTCGTGTATCTCGGGTTTCGCCTGCAGGTGTAAATCGATTCGAATCGCCGTCCCTCGCGGTTATTGAGTACCACTTGTTCACTGTGTCACATCGTAGTAAGAAGTGCACATGATGATGATTATATGTTATTGTACTTCAATTAATTGTATTGCAACCATGTATTGCTTAGTTAGGATGCTAATATTTATATTAATGCAAGAACCCTTTTAATTTGGCTAAAATATGAAAATAAGGATCAATAATTAGCGCCGTTTTTGCAATTAAATTTCACACCCTGGTCAACCCCCCTGCATATTAGAAGTCGGTCTTAGATGGCCAATTTGACGGGTAAGACTTGCTGAGTATTAGTTGCTCACGGTTTCGCTGTTCAAAATTTTGCTGCAGGTATCCCTAATTGCAACTTCTGCGGTTGCTGTGGTAAAGTAGTGTGGGAGGGTGAACCGCCCAAGGACTGGTCCATTGAGTGGGTTCCCTCTTCTCCCAGCCAGGAGCAAGGTGAGTGAGATCGTGTCTACGGGCCGGACATGGTTTCATTGTATATATGTACCGTCGTGTGTTTCGCTTCCGCTCGTGTTGTAATCGAATTTCGAACTCTTTTATGTAAAATAAATCGAACTTCGAACTGGCTATCTTATGTTAATTATGGAACCAATGTAATAACTGAACCTAATGTAAAATTATTTTACTTATGCTCATATGTGTGGTCTATGCATACTTGCTTTGCCAAGTATTTCCCGATTAAGATCCTGGTTAGCAAACCCCTCATTAATTTGAGGTGGGGTGCTACAGCTGGTACCAGAGCAAAGTCGGGTTGTACCACACTAATGAGCTTTATTTTCGAAAACCACGCTTACGGTGAGGTACGGTTTAGTCGGCCCTATATAAGGATGTTAGTGGTTTAAGGTGGCAATTAGCGAGTCTTGCTTGAATAGGTTTGATTGGTTTCTATTTCTTTTCTGAAATGTCGGCGAGATGAAAAGGTAAGAATGATGTGAGGCGTGGGTCGTTGACCGCATGGCCGTTTTCTTGTTTTGATGGGAGGCATGGATCGTTGATCGCATGACCGTTTTGGTTGTTTTGCTGAGGCATGAGTCATTTGACTTAATGGCCGTTTCGTTGTTTGTGGATCTTCTGCAGGTACTCTAACCACGTTAGAGGTCACACCATTTGCTAGTCTAACACGGTTGAGAGACGATTTCGTCACCGAGTCACGAATGCCGATATAATTGCACCCTTTTCTTTTGGTGAGGAACGAATAACCTAGGTTAATAAAAATGATTGCATTGCATTTGCATTTAGCATGTTCATGAACTGAAGATGCAAAGAAACCTGGGTGTGTTCGTTAATATCGGAATTTGTAATGAAACAATCGATCCAAACGAATTTGAAAACATTCAAATCAAACAAGTTTAAATCTGCCGAGAGTAAAAATTTCCAGTCAACTTCAACAAGCCATAACTCCTCCGTCTTAAATCCGATTGTCGTGTTTAAGCACTCTATGGAAAGACCTCAGAATTCTCTACAAGTTTGGTATGTAACTTTTTCTGTGATTCATCCTGGAACCTGACGAAATTTGGTAGTTTGTGAGTCGAGTCCAGTCTGTCCAGAGCAGAATTTCAGCAGACAAGGGTCGAACTTTGAAATAGCATAACTTCCTCTATACTGGTCTGGTTGAGGTGAATGAGTACTTGTTGGAAAGATCTTGAAGTTATCTACAACTTTCGTAACTACCAAATTTTCTGTTTCTGCCTAGAAACATGTCAGATGTCGTTTTAGCAATCACTGCCAGTTTTCGACAGATTTGGTTACTTATGTGTTGCAAATTTTTGAAGTCCATGGTTTGGGTTCAACAAATTGTAATCGTTGGATATGCTATATGTTAATTTCTTAACATGTTTTACTGCTGGGCATTATGGTTTGACTTTTATCAAACTTGACCCCGCAGATGGCGTTCAACGAGATCCTGGTGGAGAATGCCGCTATGGCTGCACGCATCGCCGAGCTGGAGGCTGAGCTCATGGAGTCCGAGCAGCGGCGTATGGCGTTGCAGCGGCAGAACGACCTGCTGAGGGAGACAGTGGATGACTTCCAGGGTTTAGTGAAAGACCTCGCTGATGAGAAGGCCCAGATTGCAGCAGAACATAACGGGGAAGTCAATCATCTTCAGGCGCAGCTGCACGTCGCTCAAGCTAACATTGCTTAGGCACAAGATCAGATTCAGCACGTGCAGGCCGAGGCTGATGCAGCTCATAATGCTTTTGTTGAGCTGATTCAGATCCAAGTGGCGCACCACAACCCCCAGCCGCTTGCCATGGATGACCAGCACGTGGTGCAGGGCGCGTCGGGTGTGGACTACGAGCCACCCGCTACCCCTAATGATGAGGACATGCTTTCCGATGCGGGTAGCAACATGCCACACGAGTAGTGGTCTTCGAGTAGGCTTTAAAGTAGCTAACTAGTGTGTATGACTTAGGCTAGTAGTAACTTGTCGGTTGACCGAACTTTTCGAGTCCCGCAGCTCGTTATTTTGGAAAAGCGTTGCAAGCGGTGTTGTAATCTAGTGGTGACGGTTCGGTATGTTGCAAGACCTTAGCGTAGCTTATGGATGTCCCGTGCCGTGTATGGTAGCTGCACACTGCCCTTTTGTGATGTAACATAGTTGGGAACATCCAATGATCGTGTTGTAAAGTATATGCTGCAAATGGAAGAAAATGCTTGCGTTGAAATGGTCATTTATCGTTGTTTGTCTACGTGGGTTAAATTCTGAAATTATGCCATGTATGCCTTGTAATTTTATTACAGCACTTTATTGATCATTAAATATGTTATTTAATAGTGCAATGCTTTATGGCAGATGGCAGACCCTCGTAGCGGACAGGTTCCCCAGGAGGAGGGCGATACTTCGGCCCAACGTGATGGAGCACCACCGCCCCCACCACTACCGGGCAGCATGGAGCACTTGCTCTCGACTCAGAACGATCTTCTCCGTCTGCTACTGGGGAACACCGCTCGCCAAGCGGGCCGTAATGGACCACCTCCTGAAACAACATATGCGGACTTTCTGGCTACTCACCCCCCGGTGTTCACCGAAGGAAGTGAACCGCTGGAGGCCGATCACTGGCTTCGCACCATCGAGTCCAAGTTTGGGCTCATTCGCTGCACTGAGTACCAGAAGACCCTGTTCGCGACCCAGCAACTCCGTGGGTCAGCGGGCGCATGGTGGGCGAATTATGTGGAGACTCTTCCAGCTGGCTATCAAGTTCCATGGGCAGAGTTTCGTACCACCTTTCGTGAGCACCACATTCCGCAAGGCCTCATGGATAGGAAGCTTCGTGAATTCCTGGATCTGAAACAGGGCAACAGCAATGTGCATGAATATTCCAGGAAGTTCAACCATCTGTCACAATATGCCTCCTACCATGTGGACACAGATGCAAAGAAGAGGGAATGTTTTCGCCGAGGACTGAACACCAAGTTGCGTGATCGGCTGGCACTTCTCTCTAACTGCACTTACAATGAGTTAGTGAGCGCCGCGATCGTGCAAGAGGATGCCACTCGTGCTCACCAGGAAGAAAAGAAGAGGAAGCGTGTAATTGGTAGTTCCTCCGGCACCGCACCTCCTAATAAGTATCGGTTGGCAATCACCTCTCCAACCGGTCAGCAGTACCGGGCAGCCATACCACACGGTGGAGGACACCGTGCCTTTGCTAATCAGCGGCAGAGTGCTTCGCAAGGCTCTAACCAGCAGCGCTCTTATGCTTCTCGCCCGTCACAGCAGAGCTCCCAAGTGGTGGCATCGAACCCCTACACTTGCTTCAATTGTGGCCGCACCGGTCACTTTTCGAAGGATTGCAGGTTCCCAAAAAAGTCTCAGGGCAGCAACAGCAATAACAGCAGCAGGCAGAGCTCTCAGGCATCTGTTAACAATCCCAAGAGTGGCCGTGTCAACCATACTACGGCAGAGGACATTCAGGACGGAGAACCAGTGCTTGCGGGTACGTTTTCCGTTCACAGCCACCCCGTCCTTGTGCTATTTGATTCCGGTGCAACGCATAATTTCATAAGCAGAGCATGTGTGAAAAGGTTGCATCTCGCCCCTACTACGCTAAAAGCACCTTATTTAATTACTTCGCCTGGTGGAAAGATATCCGCCACGCACGGGATTTTTGCCTTGCCTATTATTTTAGAGGGTGTGGCATATCCGACCAACCTCATCATTTTGGATGGACAAGGCTTAGATGTGATATTGGGTATGAAGTGGATGAAGTATCATAAAGCCGTGCTGCACATTGATTCGCGGGAAATTCATTTGGACTCTCCGATCAATGGATCCGCCGTCCTTAGGTTGCCTATCTTACGAACTAGAAGCCCCCTTGTTCACAACACCACCGGTAAATGTCTCGAAGCAATTCCAGTGGTTTGTGAATATCCCGATGTGTTTCCAGAGGAATTAGCGGGTTTGCCGCCCGACCGGGATGTGGAATTTCGGATTGACTTGCAGCCGGGAACCGCCCCAATATCCCGACAACCGTACAAGATGGCACCAAATGAGTTGGCTGAATTAAAGAAGCAGTTACATGATCTTTTGGACAAGGGTTTTATTCGCCCGAGTTCTTCTCCCTGGGGTTGTTCCGCACTCTTTGTAAAGAAGAAAGACGAGACACTGCGGTTGTGTGTGGATTACCGACCGCTGAATGCTGTCATCATGAAGAACAAGTATCCTCTCCCGCGGATTGATATTTTGTTTGATCAATTAGTTGGTGCCAAGGTCTTTTCAAAAATTGATCTTCGCTCTGGCTATCATCAAATTAAGATAAGGGCGGAGGATATACCAAAAACAGCCTTTTCTATGAGGTATGGGTTATATGAGTACCTTGTTATGTCTTTTGGACTAACGAATGCTCCGGCCTATTTCATGTACTTGATGAACTCGGTGTTTATGCCGGAATTGGATAAGTTTGTGGTGGTATTCATTGATGACATCCTAATTTATTCCAAGTCAGAAGAAGAGCATGCTGAACATCTCCGTATTGTACTCCAGAGGCTCCGCGATCACAAGCTGTATGCAAAGTTCAGCAAGTGCGAGTTCTGGTTGAGAGAAGTACCTTTCTTGGGTCACATTGTTTCCGATGAAGGTATTTCAGTGGATCCAAGTAAAGTGCAAGAAGTGCTGAATTGGAAGGCTCCTGCGTGTATCAAGGATATCCGTAGTTTTCTTGGGCTCGCAGGATACTATCGGAGGTTCATCCCCAATTTTTCCAAAATTGCAAAGCCTATGACGGAGCTGCTGAAAAAGGCAATCAAATTTCAGTGGAGTGATGTTTGTGAAAAAGCTTTTCAAACTCTCAAGAAGCATTTAACCACCGCCCCGGTGTTAGCTCAACCCGATGTCACTAAACCGTTCGATGTTTATTGTGACGCCTCTGGCACGGGTTTGGGTTGTGTCCTAATGCAAGAAGGACGTGTCATTGCTTATGCATCCCGACAACTTCGGAGGCATGAACAAAATTATCCCACTCATGATCTGGAATTGGCCGCAGTTGTTCTTGCTCTGAAGATATGGAGACATTATTTATTGGGTAATTTGGTTCATCTATACACCGATCACAAAAGCCTGAAGTATATCTTTACCCAACAAGAGCTAAACATGAGGCAAAGAAGATGGCTGGAATTGATCAAGGATTATGAATTGGAAATCCACTATCACCCCGGAAAAGCCAATGTGGTTGCCGATGCTTTAAGTCGGAAGTCACATTGCAATAATCTTGTGGTTCAAAAAACAAAAGATGCAGCATGTTGTAACCCCAGTGAACCAAGTCTCAGGGTTATCCCCTATGGTGCTCTGTATAATCTCGCTCTCATCCCCACCTTACGGGAGGAGATTGTTGCTGCACAAAAGAAAGACAAGGGTATGGCGTATATTCGCCAAAGATTGGAAAATGGTGAGGCTAGTTGTTTCCGACAAGATGAGGATGGAGTATTATGGTTTAATAATCGACTTGTCGTACCTAAAGACATGGAGCTGCGAAAGAAAATTTTGGATGAAGCTCACTTGTCTAAGTACTCCATTCACCCTGTTAGCAATAAAATGTACCAGGACTTGAAAACCAAATTTTGGTGGACACGCATGAAGCGTGAAGTGGCCAGATATGTTGCAGAGTGTGACACCTGTCAGAGAATTAAAGCGGATCATTTGAAAAAGGCCGGTCAGCTGCAACCATTGAGTATTCCGTCGTGGAAGTGGGAGGACATTAGTATGGATTTCATTGTGGGTTTACCTCTCACAGCCAGAAAACACGACTCTATTTGGGTCGTAGTGGATCGATTGACCAAGTCCGCTCATTTCATTCCGGTCAAGACTACTTACTCTGCTAAGATATATGCTCAGCTATATATCTCCCGTATTCTGTGTTGGCACGGAGTACCAAAAACAATTATCTCTGACAGAGGACCTCAGTTTGTTGCTCGATTTTGGGAACAGTTGCATGCCTCATTGAAAACCAAATTAATTCGGAGCTCTGCATATCACCCTCAAACTGATGGACAAACAGAAAGGGTAAATCAAATACTTGAGGACATGTTAAGAGCCTGTGTTCTATCAGAAGGTGGTAATTGGGATGAACATCTACCTTTGGCAGAGTTTGCGTACAACAATAGCTATCAAGAGAGCATTAAAATGTCCCCATTTGAAGCTCTTTATGGTCGCTCATGCCGTACTCCCTTGAACTGGTCAGAACCGGGAGAAAGGGTGAATTTTGGGCCTGATTTGATAGCTGAGGCCGAGGAAAAAGTCCGCCTTATTCAGGCGAACCTAAAAGCCGCCAAATCCCGTCAGGCAAGTTACGCCAATAAGAGGCGCCGCCCTTTGGAATTTCGACAGGATGATCACGTATATCTTCGTGTGTCGCCAACCAAGGGTGTTCAGCGTTTCGGAGTCAAAGGAAAGCTTGCTCCCCGTTACATCGACCCATTCAAGATTATTGAAAAATGTGGACCCGTTGCATACCGTTTGGAATTGCCGGATAAATTATCAGGGGTACACAATATCTTCCATGTGTCTCAACTTAAGCGATGTTTGAAACCTCCTATTGATGTGGTCCTCGATGATGTGGAAGGCTTGCAAGATGATCTCACTTATTCCGAGTATCCCGTCAAAATTATCGACCAAAAGGATCGAGTGACTCGCAACAAAACCATTACTTTCTACAAAGTGCAATGGAGCAATCACTCGGAAGAAGAGGCTACATGGGAACAAGAGGAATTTCTGAATTCCAGGTTTCCAAATTTTCTCGCTTCGCAATCGAGGTAAAACAAGCAAACTTTTTACCCCCTCTTTTCCGCACTTTTTGCAAATCTCGGGACGAGATTTTCTTAAGGGGGGAGGGCTGTAACATCCCACTCAAATTTAGTCCCTAATCAAGCTACTGATCTCAATCAGTGAAAATGATCAAGAGAAATCAAAGAGAAATGAAAAGGAATTCAAAATCACTTCAAATTGGATAAATTTCATCCAAACAAGCTTTTGAACTACAACTTTAAAATTTTCTATACAAGTGGACCCAAATGAAAAATTCCTCAGCATCCAGGGGCTAAAAGAGAATTTTAGAGATTTTTGGGAATTTTTCTGCAAAAATCTTGAAGCCCAATTAAATGCATGAACCTTTTTCAAACTTAAGCTTTGAATGAATTTTAATTTGAAATCCAAGCCGATTTAGCAAAAGTGCCAATTGACAAAGTTGTTCCTCTCACTGATATCTTCCAAACCTGAGTTTTTAGTGATTTTTTGAGCTCGGGAAGATCGAATTTGAATCAAATCAGTTCAAACCGAGGAAAATCACTGAAATTCGAAAAATTCTCAAATGGCACTGTAGCCTCCATGTGTCGCCGCCGGCGACACCTTCCTCTCTCACTGCCCATTCCGGCCACTGTAATCGCCGTCCTTCCCGTACGATCGCGCCTAACCTCGTCCTCGCCTTCTCCTTCTCTTCCCTCGGTCAAGTCGTCGCCCTCCTTTTCCACTCCTACCCCGAGCCGCCATCGCCGCCGTCGAGCTCGCACGGTTCGCCGCTTCGCCGCTTCGCCGCTGTCTTTTGAGCTCGCCTCTGGGTGCCAAAGCACGCGTAAGGAGCATCAGTAGTTGCTGCAGCCGCGCGCGAAGCCTTTCTCCAAGTGCTGGGCGAGTTCGAGTGGATTTCCGCCATGGCCGGGGATTCGACCTAGCTCACCGTCGACGTGCGATTCTCGTTCACTGGTGAGTCGCTGTCCAATTCCTCGCGTCCTCGAGCCCCTCTTGGTCTGGAGCACTTGCTGACGCGAGCTTGATGGCTATCCTGCAGCACCATCGCCGGAATTTCTTTCTCCCTCGCCGCCGCCCGCCGGACACCACCGCCTCCTCCGACGAACTCCCACCTCCGGCCTTCCTCCTCGCACACGTGTTGGCCCGGAAGCTTCCCCATGAGCTGGTGAGTGCTGTGCTTCCCCTAGCTTGCTGCCGCGCCGCCTCATTTCGCCGGAGCGCCGCCGCGCCATGGCCGCCGCCGCTGTCCCCGCGTCGAGCTCTGCTCCCGGGTGCGAGCGCAACCGTGTAGGTGATTCCGAGCCGCCTCGGTGCCCTGAGCAGGGTCGCGCTTGGTGTGCACCTTGACTCGCCGTCGATTAGCCGGAACACGCTCGTTGCCATCGCCGGCGTCGCGCGCACCACTGACACTGCTACAGTTTCCCCTTTTTCTTTTTATCTGATTTTCTCAGATTTTGGCCAAACTTCTAAATTCGATAGAAATTCGTAGAAAAATCGTAAAAATGCAAACTCAAATGTTCTGGAATCCTTGAAATGAGACCTATCCAGTCGTACAACATAAACATCTGAATTCGTCTCAGTTAATTTTATAAAATTCAAAGAAAAGAATCAGGAAATAATTTTTATAAAAAGATCTGTAAGTGCAAAAATTCTGAATTTTGGCATGCCCACTCCTAATAGGTTCATTGAACATCCCACCAAGTGGTATCTTGAAATACACCTTCTTTTAGGAGTAATTCCAGTTTTCAGTTTATGGAAGAATCTTTTTTGTTATTTTATTCCTGCACCTTTTTGCACCAAATTTTGGATATGTTACTGTATCTAAGGGTAGGATGCTCAATAAAAATACAAGTGTAATTTTATATTTTCCAGAACCCTTTTTAAGGAATTTAGGAAAGAATCCCTTGTTTGCGCGTAAGAAAGTTCCTAAGTTCAAAACAAATTGTGTAAATCACTTGGGACCAAAATGCAAAAAACCTGATGAATGGCCCTGCCAGCATGTTGCATTTGCATCATAGCATCACCATGTCATATTTGTCAAGGAAGTTCCGTGAACTATCTTTGATTTTGTGTATATTGTTGCATTCATTTAGGAACCGACGCCGGACTCGAGGACGTGGAGATCGTGACCGAGGAGACCGGTGCTGATCTAAATGTGCTCGAGTGTGCTAACCACCAGCCCCAAGGCAAGCCCCGGTGCATCTCACCTTGTTTTAAAAGATTTTCCTTTTATCACTATATATGGAGTCATGAATTGTGCATTTAAGTTTTAGGAGTTGTATGAAACCGTAAATGCATTACGATCCTTATTCCTATGGGTTGGTTCAGATGGTATAGCCGCTCGTTAGTTTTGCTATGCTTAATATTGAGTCATCGATAGAAAAATCGAGTGGTACGGAGACCGCTCGGTGTAAGTGGGGTCGGTTTTACTTTATGTTCTCACATGATGATGTTAATGAATTTGAGACCGAACGGGGAAGTTCATGTGTAGGTGGAGGTGACAAGGATGTCTTGTTCGCCATAGCCCCGTTTGTGTCGATTGAGGACCGTTCGTTGTGGCACCGCTGAGCAAGTTTGAACAGTACCGGATGCATGCTAGGAGAATGGGAACTAGTAAACTTAGTAGCTCGATGCTATATTGTTGGACGTGAACCCACCTCTCTTTTGGTGATGAAGATGGTTATGGTGGAATTTGGGACCGTGTTTGAAGGGAGGGTGCCCGGGTGAACCACGGTTAGACCAGGCATGGCTATCGCGTGGGGAGACGTGTACTCGGGAGAGGTGTTAAGCGGCTCGACTTTATGGTATCTTGTAAAAGGTTGCCGTGCGTGGCTCTTTCGAGTAGCGTACGTCGTGTATCTCGGGTTTCGCCTGCAGGTGTAAATCGATTCGAATCGCCGTCCCTCGCGGTTATTGAGTACCACTTGTTCACTGTGTCACATCGTAGTAAGAAGTGCACATGATGATGATTATATGTTATTGTACTTCAATTAATTGTATTGCAACCATGTATTGCTTAGTTAGGATGCTAATATTTATATTAATGCAAGAACCCTTTTAATTTGGCTAAAATATGAAAATAAGGATCAATAATTAGCGCCGTTTTTGCAATTAAATTTCACACCCTGGTCAACCCCTCTGCATATTAGAAGTCGGTCTTAGATGGCCAATTTGACGGGTAAGACTTGCTGAGTATTAGTTGCTCACGGTTTCGCTGTTCAAAATTTTGCTGCAGGTATCCCTAATTGCAACTTCTGCGGTTGCCGTGGTAAAGTAGTGTGGGAGGGTGAACCGCCCAAGGACTGGTCCATTGAGTGGGTTCCCTCTTCTCCCAGCCAGGAGCAAGGTGAGTGAGATCGTGTCTACGGGCCGGACATGGTTTCATTGTATATATGTACCGTCGTGTGTTTCGCTTCCGCTCGTGTTGTAATCGAATTTCGAACTCTTTTATGTAAAATAAATCGAACTTCGAACTGGCTATCTTATGTTAATTATGGAACCAATGTAATAACTGAACCTAATGTAAAATTATTTTACTTATGCTCATATGTGTGGTCTATGCGTACTTGCTTTGCCAAGTATTTCCCGATTAAGATCCTGGTTAGCAAACTCCTCATTAATTTGAGGTGGGGTGCTACAACTAGCAGTCGTGTCCTCATTATCATCAAATTCTCCCCTTATGCTTTCTGAGATTGAACGCTTGATGATTCTTTTGGCAAGCTTATTGTTCTTTTCCCATTTCTCTAACTTGAAGTGATACTCATACATCTTCTTAGCATAGTCCTCAATGCAAGAAGTGGGAGGAAATGGCTTGACCTTATGAAGCACATAATCAAGCTCCAGAGACTTGAGAATATCTTGCACCTTCTCTTTCCATAAAAGGAAATCATTGCCATTGAAGGGCTTAGCTGAAAAGATATAGCCAAATAATAATTCTTAGTAAATATCTTAATGTGCCAATAAATAGTGCTTGAGCATAAATATGCAAGAGTAGCATCATTAATTTTAGAGCACACTTAATGAATGCAAACTTATGCATTTCTTATTAATCTTCAGGCACGATAGAAGGTGATGGAAAAATATTACAATAATCTTAAAACTTAAACTTAAATAGTACAATAAGATGCACTAATCATGAAAATAACCCTATGATGGTCTGATTATAATCATTCAAAATAAGTAACAACTTGCATCACCGGGGGGAAAACAAGCGAAACTTATTAAACTTAAAATGAAAGACAACATAAAACTTACTTATGTAAAGCATGAAAGCAACTCTATTATTGGCAAAAACATAATAGATCAAACTTAATATTCTCAGCGAAAAATAATTGAATAAATAATAAGACTATTCTCAACTTAATAATCTCATACAAAACTCAAATAATGTCTTAAATATGGTGAGAATGTCATTTTATACTCAGCATTAACTTAATGGAATGATTCTTAACCATGCTAGGGTCGCAGGGAATAAACTCTTAAACTTAAAATTTGGCTATTTACTTAAATAAAGATAATAACTCATAATCTGTGAAAACAGGGGAAGTGATGAAACTTATAAAATATGTACCTTGTACATGTTAAAAATTCCCAAAATTTTAGCTCAACTTATGCCTTAAAATGTTGCGCTCAATATTATTAATAAAACTTAATATACTTAATATGACAGCGGAAGCTTAAAATAGCAAGATGAAATATTGCTATGAAATATTCTTAAGAATTTAACTTAAATAATTTCTCAACTAATAGCCAAATTAAACTGAGCAAATTACCATAGATTTTACTGCAATGAAACTTAAAATATAGCTTATAGAATTTGCAGCAAAGACTGAGCTCGTAAAATAATACTTAACTAAATTCTATGTCTTAATTACTTAGCTTAACATATCTTAAAACTGAGCTTAAATTGTTGAGAAGAAACTGAGATCTTAATTAAACAAAATTCACGGAGCTGAATTTTAGAACGTGGCCCAAATCTTATTCGGACATCGCAGCCCAGCGAGGAAAGAGCTCGACCCAATGCATCGCCGTGCGCCGCCCAGCTTAATCGCGCGCACGAACTTTGGTGCAGGGCGGAGCGAAAGAGGCCGCGCGGGCCTGGCCTAGCCCAGCAACGCGTGAGAGTGTCGGCCCGAGTGAAAGTGGCCCTGAGCGCAAGCGAGCAGGCCGCCAAACTGGCCCCGTCGCGCCGCGCGCTCGCGCTCCGCGCGGATCTCAGCCGTCCGTGCTGATCGGACGGTCGGGGACACACGTCGCCCGAACAAAACCGGCGAGGGCCGGGAACCCTAGCTCAGTCTCTCTCCCTCACTCTCTTCTCACTCTCGCTCCCCGCTGCCGGCGATGCGACGAGTGCGACGCAGACCCCCTGCCGTGGCGCTGCGGGAAGATGCTCGCCGGCGCGCGCGTGCGAGAGATCGCGCGCGCCGCCGTCGAGCTGCTTCACCGTGGCGCCCTTGAGGCCCGGGCCCGTTGCGCGATGATCTGATGCGGCGACGACGGCGATCCGGAAGGCGGCACGGCGACAACGACAACGGCCCAAGGCCGTGCACGTGCCGGGGAACCGCGCGGCGGAGCTTATGCCGCGCGGCCGGTCCTTATGCCGGTGAGGAGCGCGCGCACGGCGGAGCCGTGGGGTCCTCGTCGGCGACCGAGGAGAGGGAAGGGGGGTTGGCGACGTCCGGCGGCGGCACGACAGCACGGTGCGAGGCCGTGCACGTGCCGGCGTCCGTGCGGGTGTGCTGTGCGGCAGGGCTTATGCCGCACGGTCGAGCGCTGTGCACGGCGAGGCGCGCACGTGTCTGATGCGCGGTGTGCCTCGTCTGCTCGCCGGTGGGAGGAGGTAGCGTCGTCCGTGCGCGGCAACTCAAGCCACGACGGAACGATGACAGGAGGTAAGACCTCCGCTTAATGCTCATCTTAGATCCGAAAACTAGGGTTAGGGTTAGGGTTCATGTGCTTGTGTGTGATGAACTAGATTAGATAACCAGTAGATCAAATCCAGCTTAGCACAATTTGATTTCGCATCTAAAGACATGGCAGGATTACTTAACAGATGATAAAACCCAAACCCTAGATGCTTAATTACGAATAAAACTTGAACGATTATATACTGATCTAAAACTAATCTTACTGAATTGAATAAGACTGAACTAAAACTGAATATTAGTCTTAGTCTACCTAACTGATCTTATGCTACTGAACATGGAAACTTTACTGTGCAGATCAAAAGGCATGACTAAACAGAGCTAAAAGTGAACTAAAACTTGTCTAATCTTAATGAATTCACCTCTGTAAATTGCTAGATCATCAAAACTAACTTGAACTTAATTAAAAACTTGACTAAATTACTGACGAACACCTCTGAGTGCATCACTAGATCACCACAGAACTAAAACTTAATTTGATCTAGTGCTAGGGGATCTAAAACGACTAGTTTTAGGCGTATGATACCAATTGTTAGAACTAATTCTCCATAAACTTAAAAGAATCGTCTAGTCAGAAGTAGATCACGCCTAGAGCTAAAATTAACACTGAATTTAACTCACCCATCATGATCACACCCTTGATGAGGTTGTGGAGGGTGTAGGTGTAGAAGAACAGCTGCAGGTTGATGTAGAACCAAGGCACCGCGCTTCCAAGTCTTCCAGCCTCTTAGTGATCGGTAGATTAGGATTAATTAGGAACAACCCCTGACGGCTCAACTCGTGGTTAATGTGTCGATTAGGATAAATTGGAGGTTTCCCTTTAGTTATATAGGCTGTAGGCTTAGGGTCGGGCTTTTAGATGGGCTTAGTTTGCCTTCCGATCAAGACGACTAATTAGGGGTTAGGTTTTGGGCCTTTTGGTCCAGGTCTTGACCGAGATCAATTCCACTGTTGGGTTGCCCCCGGGACACTCTACCACCTCTGAAACTTGGCAATGGTCACATCGTGGGAGACGCGGGCTTGGCTAGCATGTTGCCCAATGAACGTAGGCGAGTATGGCTGATTAGCTCCGGTGACTTCCTTTCTTCACAACGGAGACAACCACGGACGACTAACCGGCATTTCGGATTCGTTCTTGTGCTACGGTCTGCTGTATGTGTATGCTGTACAATGGATTATGACAAACTCTTTTTTGGCAAAACTATTAGGGGGTGTTCGTTTCTTTGGCTAAAATTTTAGCTATTTTGAATATTGTCATTTAAGAATACTAAATAAAGTCTAATTACAAAATTAATTGTAGAACCTTATACTACTTCGCGAGACGAATCTAATAAGAGTAATTAAGTCATGATTAGAAAATGATTACTGTAGCATCACTGTAGCAAAACATAGATTAATTAGGCTCGTTAGATTCGTCTCGTAAATTAGCCAAAAAAGATTTTATAATTAAACTTTATTTATAATACTACTAAATGGTAAGATTCTTTTTGATGTGACAGGGCTAAAATTTTAGCTAAATAAAACGATCGCCTAGTAACAAACTTTCAAGGCACACTGCATCCCAGTGCCCACCCCGATATAATAACAGGAGTACTCCGCTAAGTATGACCAACCACGTACGGGCACCTACTGACAACGTGGGAAATGAACTTGCGCTTGCTTGTACTGCATTGTTTTTCTTGTTTCAACACAGGCACAGCCACGGTCCTTGACTAGCAGACCCTTGGCACAGCAACATACGCAACTGGTCCTTGACTCCTCGGCCAAAATGGAGCAGCAGAGTCAGACATCAGGAAAGCTAGAATGCCCGAGTCCCCTTTACCCCCAAAGCTGCCCGGCAGCAGTCAAAGACTACAGTACTCCAGTTCTGCGGTGGCGGCAGCCTGCACGTCAGTAAAAACTGCTCCTCCTAGTACTAAAGTAACTAAACCCACGAACGTGGTCGGTAAATGAGATCCTGAGCAAATATCCACCGTGATTACCAATATAATATGATCGCCGCTTTTCCTTGGACAAAAATCCGGTGTGCGGGTTTCAGTCAATTGATTGCTTAATGCTCCTAGCAAATCGAGATGATTTCGATTGATTGACGTCCTAGAGGTTGGGTAATTCAACGCTTTCTGACTTGTTATCGTGGTTTAGCCATTTGTGTCAACTCGCCTTAGTAGTAACGACATTAACACGTCTCATGAGTCATAACCACGGTTTCTGCCATCGGATATAACTTCAAGAAATCGGTGCTTTGAGCTGCCGACAAATAATCCTCCCCACTTACTGTCGGCCAATGGTACTTCAGGATCTAGCATGATCAATGTCACTTTTTCTTGGCAAATATCGCTAGACTTTGCCACGTTCGATCAATCCACGCACCGAATCTGATCCTTTCCTTTGTAAATACTTCACCAACCATGCTGCATAGTTCAGAGGGGGAAAAAAATGAAGAACAAGGGGTTTTTTTTTTTTGAAAGAAAGAACAAGGGGTTAGTTTCAATCACAAAAGCACAGGAGCAGCTAAGCATTTCAGTGAGCTAAGTATATATTGTTCGCCGTATAGCACACGTGCCTCGAGGTTTTCTTCATCGCTAGGTTCTCAACTTCTCATGCAAGGGACGGCAGCGACCAGCGAAACTGTTCCATTCTCAGCGACGAGGAGGGCGTGGCAGGCCAGTTAAAATGTGGCCCTGCATCGTCACTGTTCACGTCCGGCATATGAGCAAAGGACTCACATGCACGCTAACGAACCAGACGTGTGCACTGATCACAGAGCAGGTGCTGTCAGGGCACGGCGAGACCGGGCGTACACTGCAGTTTGCACGCCATTTTAATTCGTCGATATCACAGCATACGGTCCTCGCTTCCGTTAATTTAGGTTTCTTAACCAACACTAATCCACGGTACATTAGATTTTTCGGAACTACTAAAAGCAAGCCTTGCAGTCCAGAGCTGGTACATAAGTGCTCTATGTTTTCCAAGTTCCAACCAAAAGAGAACGAGTGGAGACTAGGTCGAGACAAAAACGATCGTCAAGAACTTTGGTGAACGTTTACGGGCATTCCTCTCGCTGTCTCCCGCTTTAGCCAGCACGAGGGTACAGAACAAGTCACGGCAGTAGACTCTAGCTGCCTCGCCTGCCGGCCTGAGATTCTCGCCGCGCTCACGAGTCCTATTCCCCGTTGTCCTGCACGGGAACAGAGCGCTTGTGCGAGGCGGCCGGCCAGCGACATCGCGCCCTTCGCCGGCCGCACCGTCACGGGGGCAAAAGGCCGCGTCGTGCGGCACGGCAGGCACAGCGGATTCTGATGGGAAAACGGGGCTCGTGTGTGTTGCAAACCGTCACGGGGGCACTGCTCCGGCCGGCCGGCAGTCTGCGTGGCCACGGAAAAGGAGAGGGGCCGGCCGTAGTAGAACTTTTATTTTTTTTCCTGTTCCAGTGGAGCACGCTTACGTTTTTGATACACTACATTTGTTAGAGAGGCGACAATGACAGAGGCGGCGAGATTAGATGGGAACCAACAGCGCGTGTACTTGTTTAGCACCACTGCGCAGGAAAGACCGGAACCTACTACACCGTAGGTCCAGCCACCGTGGAAGATTCGGCCCTTGTTGCTATCTGAGGGTGATGCTTATTTTAACCTGAAAGTAACAATACACCTAGTAGTGATGATCTAAAAATAGCCGGCGATACAACAATACGCCACATTTAAAAACAACACAGTGGTGATACAGAGGGCATCTCCGTATGGGATACGGATACGATAGCCTCCTGCGTGCATTGGTGATGCTTAATAAGTGATGATCATCATACTCCTTCGCTCTTGATTTGTTGGCGCTGCCTAGTTCGTAGCTAAGCTAGCCAATCTCAACAAATCAAGAACAAAGAGAGTAAGTGAAGCACAGCTAGTAAGGATAAATTCTCGTGAAAGCTAAAAGGCTAGAATTCTTGATTTCGAACCATATCTCGCGAAATTCCCACGTTCAAAAAAGAAACCAAAACAAAATTTTATCAGCGTAATTATGATGAGTTATTATAAACTTATATAGGAGTGCTTTAGATTTTTTTTTTCCTTCATGGTATTGCTGGACCGTAGTGGGTATTTAGGCCTTGCAGAATGCGTGAGATCTTTTGATTGACAAAATAGTAAACTCAAATATTAACAATAGATTTGAAATGCTAAATGCCAATATATAAAGGTACTCCTGAATCCTTCCGGCTAGTCTCTGTAGCATGAATACATATATCCAGTAGTATTTTAAAATTTACAGTGTTTGACACTGTAAACTTTGGCCCTGTTCGTTTCTTTTAGCGCTAAATTTTAGAGACCTCTAAACAAAGAGAATCTAGTACTAAATAAAGTTTAATGACAAAACCTTTTTACAGATGGTACATCTTTACGAGAGAAATCTAATGAGTCTAATTAATCTATGTTTTGCTACAGTCATGCTACAGTAATGCTACAGTAACCATCTTCTAACCACGGCTTATTTACCCTCATTAGATTCCTCTCGCGAATTAGACCAGGGGTTCTGCAGTTAGTTTTGTAATTAAATTTTATTTAATACTTTTAAATAATAAGATTCTTTTCTTTAGACTCTTCTAAATTTTAGACCCCCATAAAACGAATAGGCCCTTTGTCTGGCCTACCAACTGGAACATACGGCCACTAAAATACTACACTAGTGCCGTTGTTCCCGAAACGGATATGTAGCCTTTGAATCTCAGAAAAGCTGTTTGAAAAGTTTGCTTTGACTCGCTACCGCAGTAAGGTACTGTAGGTGACGGCCTTGTCACAAGTTGTACATGAACAGTGGAGCAGCAGCATACTCTAATCCCAACTCGTGACTTCAAATACGAGATCGAGACAGCATAAATGCCACTGTTGACTGTTGTGCAGTGGGCCTGTCAATTATTTTGCTGATTCACAATGTCTACGCTGTGGCCGATGGTCAAGACGCTCGATCATCCAAGATTTTATACTAGTTCACTTGCATTAAGCAGTGATTACAAAAGCATATCCCAGTTGATGCAGGAATAGAGTAACCGTGCTCGGCTGCCTGCCCCCCCTTGTGGTCTGCCCTGTGCATCTGCGCACAGTACCATGCCGTTTGTTTGGGGTTCAGATCCTCTGAATTGCTTCAGTTAATTCAAAGGAATCCTTCTCTGCATTAGCTCACATGTGGACTGTCCAGCTGCAAAGGAAAGGCTAGGATTGCTTCTATCAGAGTCGACACTATCCCGGCTAGCCACAGCAGAAACGAGGCCGGACTCCTTGCCATGGCGATGCCTGCGAGCCCGCTGAGGCGCTGACCACACAGCGAGGAACACGACAGGCAGCAGCTCCGCTTCGGTACCTCCCCTTGCCCCATGGCAAGGCCCTCGAATGGCTGGTCTGCCCGCCATACTACGCCGGCGTAGATATTGGGGGAAGAGAGAGATGGAATCAAACGGATTGGCAATTTACTAGGACGCGAGTTGAGGCAAAGGCCACGATCCGGATTCCGTTTCCTCCTCCCCTCTTTTGCAATCGATACGAGGGACCGAACGACGTCGGTTTTGATGAACGGCGGCCTAAATCTCCGCTGCCTCTGTGTCCGCATTGTCTATGGCGGCAACGGCAGGATAGCCTCGATCGAGCCGTCGCGAAAGGAAATACAACGCCACAGCGGCAAGCGGGCGAGGCCTCCGGCGACGGGCTGCTGGCCGGCGTGCGCGGCGCGAGCTTATCGCCGTCATCAGATCGAAGAGGCCGGGGCCATCGGGCGAGGAAGCTTCGCGAGCGAGAGAGATAGAGAGGTCGGGCGTTGTCGTATGGGTCCAGATCGATTGACCGTTGAACAGAAACTGAACGCCCCAGATGTGAGCTAATGCAGAGAAGCATCCTCTGAATTAACTGAAGAAATTCAGAGGATCTGGACCCGTTTGGGAGGTGGGGGCGATGCCAAATCCCAAAACTCAGACCAACCCCTGTCGGCCTGTCCCACGGCCCCCGCCCTGCAACGCGGCTAAAACTGAACATCAGGAAGCAAGAGATCATGGCCTACCTTGTTCCTGCCCCACAAAGCAGGTTCAGAGCTCCAACCGGCGGAAGATCCTGCTTATTGGGCGCCCCTAGCTTGCTGTCCGGTAACGTAAACGAAGGTCACCGGTCCTGAAGTGAAACTGTAAAAGAATAAAAATGGTGGTTCCAGCTAACAGTCAACCATTCACACTTGAGGCAAGATCGAAACCACAGCTTGCCCGTATCTCCTCCAAGTGTAGGTTGCGCTTTCCCCTTCTCTCAACTTCTAACATTATTTCAATTCAAGCTTTCTACATCGCCATGCACCTTTCACCTTTTAAATCTCGCGAACCTCTTGCGCTTTTCGGCTTCAATAGGATTCGCTCTACGCCCAGATGGTCAAACCATCGCCGAAGACACAGTCTCCATAACTTGTCGACGCGTCTCCCGGACCCCCACGGACGGCGCTCCCCAAAGTGTCGTCCAGTGATCACACGCGACGTCGCCCGAGTCCCTGTGCCGTCGCACACCGGACGGGGACGGCTAAACCGCAAGGAGGCGCCATGCACTTGCGATCGAGTCCAAAGCCAAACCACCTCCATCTCCAACCGTCGTCCGGCCAACCGCTACCGCTGGGTACTCCGCGTTGCTCCCGCTGCTCTATAAATATGGCTCGTTTCCGCGCTGCTAAGAGAACCCTCGTGGACGCGGGCTGAGCCATTAACCGGGGTGCTTGCAAGTGTGCAACACTTCAGTAGTGTTCGTGCAACGCAAGCCTTACGTAGTACTCCAGCTATCTACTCAACTCTGCCGCGCGCCATGCCGGCCTTCGCGGAGAGCGCCGCCGAGCCGCCTCTGGCCGAGAGCTACCTGGCGCTGCTCCGCCGCGGCGAGCGCGACGACGGCATTGCGCCGCCGCCGTGTTCCGCCGTGCTGGATGAGCGCGAGCTGCCGGTGATCGACCTGACGGGGGAGCGGGCGGCGTGCGCGGACGCCATGGCGCGGGCGGCCGCGGAGTGGGGCTTCTTCCAGGTGACCGGGCACGGCGTGAGCCCGGCGCTGCTCGAGGAGATGCGGCGGGAGCAGGCGCGGCTGTTCCGGCTGCCATTCGAGACCAAGGCGAACGGCGGCCTCCTCAACGGCTCCTACCGGTGGGGCACGCCGACGGCCGCGTCGCTCCGGCACCTCTCGTGGTCGGAGGCGTTCCACGTCCAGCTCGCCAGCATCTCCGGGAAGGACTGCGACTACGGCGAGCTCAGCTCCCTCAGGTATATTCCTTCGCGCCCTTTAAACTGTTGGCGCGCCTGCCTCATCATCACTTAAACTGCCTACTACTGACACTTTCGGAACCAAGGCCCACACCACATGTCTTCCCTTTACTACTCGATCGATGAATGATCGATGAGGTTCCGTGATTGACATGTGTGTGCCACACATTTAATTCTGTACGTGTCGTGGTTCTTAGCTGCACGTACATGTGTGCTTCGCCCCGGCCATCTGACCATCATCTCGATCTTTAGTTGGCTTGGCACACAACATGCATGCCCAAGTTCATGGTACCCAAGGATATTTCTCTCCTCTTGGTACACGTCCGCGGCAGGCAGATACACTCGCTGCTGTCCCTCGCGATCGGTACTCCACAAAAACATTTTCTAGAAGTCGCGGACTTTGCTGTCGACTTTATGTTTCCGGTGATATGAGAGTCAGTGAGTGATGATATTATGTGTGCGGTGGTGTACGAAACATGGGAGCTTTTAGTACACTAACCCGATTTAACGCCTTCGTGTCCATCGAACCAGCCTACCAACACCATCTCGCCCGGCGGCCATACGACACACCAATTATTTAATCATTTTCTCTGCACACGTGCTGCTACTGTACACCTCCATGAACAGTGGACGCTCAACGGAATGGAAATATCTTATCATTCAGTTTTGTACCAGTGCTAGTATTTCTTAGTGTTGATTTTACTATGGTAATTACTTGACAGAGAATTTACCGCTAGCAAAAGCTAAGTGTAGTAACAAGTTGGCGCGCATAATGCAGGGGCGTGATGCAGGAGGTGGCGGACGCAATGTCGCGGGTGGCGCGGACGGTGGCGGTGGCGCTGGCGGAGAGGCTGATCGGCCGGCACGACGACGAGGCAGCGTCGTTCCCGGCGGGGTGTGACGAGACGACGTGCTTCCTGCGGCTGAACCGGTACCCGGCGTGCCCGTTCGCGGCGGACACCTTCGGGCTGGTGCCGCACACGGACAGCGACTTCCTCACGGTGCTGTGCCAGGACCAGGTCGGGGGCCTGCAGCTCATGAAGGGCAACCGCTGGGTCGCCGTGAAGCCGCGTCCCGACGCGCTCATCGTCAACATCGGCGATCTGTTTCAGGTAACAGTGTGCCGATCGATATCGGCCCTCTCTCTCGGCCACCCGCACCGTTGCTGCTAAAAAAGCATCTTTACGTATGTACGTGCTCCAGTTTTGACCAGGCAGATCGAGTAGTCCACGATCGATGCTTATCAGATAGGAGTGCTTTGTGTGTGGATTAGATGGTCTCTCAAGATTTTTTTTCTTCCACCTTTCTCTAATTGATTGATGACGAATTGCCTGCCTCGTTGGTTCCATGTTAATTACAGGCGTGGAGCAACAACAGGTACAAGAGCGTGGAGCATAAAGTGGTGGCCAACGCCAAGGCGGAGCGCTTCTCCGTCGCCTACTTCCTGTGCCCGTCGTACGACTCGCCCGTCGGCACTTGCGGCGAGCCGTCGCCGTACAGGGCCTTCACCTTCGGGGAGTACAGGAACAAGGTGCAGGACGACGTGAAGAGGACCGGCAAAAAGATTGGGCTCCCCAACTTTCTCAAACATCCTCCCATTGGCGGCCCGGAATGAAAGGCTAGAATCTTCGCCTTTTCTTGGGTCCATGTCAACTTGACCTCACTATACAACAAGAATATATGTGGGCTTTGGGGAGTTTGTTCCTCCTTTTCTTTTCTTTTCTTCTGTTTCCATTTTTGTTTAGGTGATAGGTCCCTATACAAGAAAGGACATGAGGATGACGCTTGTACTGCTATGCATCACCATGCTATTATTAACATCCAATAATTGGCACCCTAGAACTGTAATTCTCTATAGCCAGCAACAGAAATATCGTTTTGTGTCATCGCAACTTATGACATTTAACCAAGTGATTTACGATAGCAGGCCAAGGGATTTACCATTATTATACCATGACCATGCTTATAAAAATTTGATGTTGTAAATAGCAGCTTGCATTGTAAAAATATGACGGTGTAAATACACACACAATTTTTTTTTGCTAATATATGCAAATATTCCATGTTTAGTTGGAGTCCAGAGAAAGACGCAATACAACATTCTCAAACATCATGTGTAACAGTTGTACCATCTTCTAGCCATCCACGTCAGCCACAGGCTTACAAAATCGAACGGCTAAGGTTACTGGCTGAACCAAGCAATGACTCAAGAAAACAACCAATCCAATTCCTAGGATGTACTCTCTCTAGCAATGACCCAGCTTCGTAGTGGCCAGGGGTGACCATGCCCCCCCCCCCCCCCCCCCCCACCTGTTTTAGCCGATATCACTATGCTCTGCGCAACATTAAATTAGAGCACATAACTCATATGCAGAGGTCATTGTTCATCAAAATCTTCTGTAGTACCTACATTTATTTAGTTACACATTTTCTAACTAGACAAAATATAGTGACCAAATATGGGTTTGGAGACCGTATCAATTTTTAACATGATGACTATCAGAAGGCTGGATGGAATGGAAAAGCACTTTCCTTTTCAAAAGGATATCGGGAGCTTTGTCGATTTCATATTAGAAAGAAAAATTAGAGTTTTATCGATTTGCAACATCACTCCGCAGCAGTTTATCCAGCATCATTTAAAAAAAAAAAAAACTTGTTAGATAAAAGAAACAAAAAAATGACTCCACAAACTATCCCCTGCGTCTGTGATAAAGGCCTACAAATTTATTCACACTAATTGTTGCACCTTGTCGATAGCTCCTCCAAAATCTCTCAAACGTTGGTCAATGTCTTCCTTGATAATTGAACGTGAATTGCATCACTGACATGCTCTTATTTTGCAACGTTCAATGATTACGGTCTTTTTGTAAATTCCTCCAAATTCCAAAATAATTTCTATACCATTGATGTCAAATTCTTTCGCACATTCTTTCTTGTCTGGTATCACCATTCGCCAACTGTAGAGCGGTCAGTTAACTTTAGTAGTCCGGCGATGCTAACCCAACTTTGAATCTAGTCCCAAACATTGCTTGTGGATGAACAATCTTTGCAGAAGTAACCTGATGTTTATCGTCTTGTCCACACATCTTTGCATATTTGATCATGTGGCCAGCCTCGGCGAGCAAGATTATCAGCGAAGAAACTTGCATTTTGACACATGCCGAAAATTAAAACTTGCATTTCGACAGTTGGAAAAACCCAACCTTTGAGGCCCCTTTTGGAATGCGGGATTTTTTCCTATTCCTGCGTTTTTCCTGTGAACAGTCAACTGATTCCTGTGAAATTCCTGTACAATTCCTGTGAAAATCCTGCGTTCCACAGGGGGGCTGAAAGTCTCATTTTGACACCGATGGCATAAAAGCTTTTTGTAGTGATTCGTCTCTCTGATGGGTCACCTTCTGGACTGTCCATTTCAGTTCGATGCTACAAACAATAAAGGAAACATAGCAGTACTAGCTAGAGTACCACAAAACCTCAGCCATCACCGATCTCTGTTGCAGCGCTTCAACGTCGTGCCACTGGCAGGACCGCGAGAAGAAGAATCGTTCTCTTTCCTTTTCGAAGGAACGCGGGGCCAGGGCTCGCGCTGTGCGCGCGGAAGGAGAAACGCCGACCGCTTGCGCTTGCTACATCACCCGTCGCGCCCGGCGACGATTCAAACCTTTCTCCACCTCGTGCTCCTCGAGGCAGTGGACCCCGCGGCCACCTGAGAGGCGATGGGGCTTCATGTGACACGTGACGACAACAGTACACGTCCGGGCCCGCCTGGCGGCCGTCGAGCTCGACGATGCCCACATCGGAGTCGAGATGTTTGCGTGGGAGATCGCGCGTCGGAGTTGCCGACAATGCGCCCCACCTCAGGAATCTGATCGCGGTTGCGTGGCCAAACGCAGGCCGAGCAGAGACAGAAGAAAGAAGAACGCAGGGTGGAAAGCTCGCGAGGCCTATTCTGGAACCGTGAACGCGAATCGTTTGGTGCCATATATGGACTGCTGTCCGGTCCCTCTCATGAAGCAGGGACGCGAATGCGAAGGGTGGGTGAAAAGCTAGCTAGGATCCGGGTCTCTTTCTGCCGTCGAGATGCTGTCTACGTACTCGACTGAGACTTTTTAGAGCTAGCGAGGGTGTGAGTGCAACCCACGGGCTGCAAATATCTATCTATCCAGCGTGGCAAACCAATCGAAGAATACTCCGTATACAGTACTGGGCTCGTGTCGATCTCCTATGGTGCCGCCGAAAAAAACCGTGCATTGTGGATGTGGCCACGCTTCTTGTTTAGGTCCAGACATGCATTGCCTATCAAGCAGGACATCGCGCGCTTAGCATTATTTGCATTTTTGCGAAAGATTAAAAACAAAAAGCTACTTATGGTCCTCCGGCCGGGCTCAACATACATCCAAATCTGATCGAAGCACACCGTGACGAGACGACAACATTTATTTCTCCAGCTAATTAAAAACATTACAAACTAGTAAACCAAAGCTAGCAAATGAAAGTGCAGTACGTACGTACACGACAGAGACACGAACGAGCTAGAACACTCGTAACTAAAGACACGACGACCGACGTACGGCAGCAACGATGACATCAATGGCGGGGAGACGCAACACGGGTAGTACGTAGTTATCCTGGCAGGCAGGCGGCTAGCAGATCCTCTTGCAGTAGCACTTGCGCTCCATGCCGTGCCACCTGCAGTCGCCCCAGGGGAAGCCCTCCGTGTTGCAGACGTGCCGGCAGTTGCGCTCCTTCATGCACGCCCCCGCGAACCTGTGGCTCTGCGACAGGCAGTGCCGAGCCTCCGCCACCCTCGTCGTCCCCATCTCTGCGTACATACGTGCACACATCAGTTCATGTTCGTGCCATCAGATACAAGTAAAGCTAGCTACTAGTACATCAGATTATCGACGATGTCGACGAGAATGCAGCACAACCGTATACCTGAGGCGACGAGGAGGAGCAGGACGACGAAGAGGACGGACGCGACCATGCGGCGGGAGGTTGAAGCCATTTCTGCTTCCTGCTAACTACACACACTGGATTCGTTAACACGGGAGTGAGTAACTGTTCCAACTGGACTGATTTGCACGGGTTGAAAGTCACGGGAAGGTTTATATAGGGGTTTTGGGCTCCTGCTCGAGATCCAAACAATCCATTTGTTTATGCCAATTGCGGAACGGCTAACGTGAGCTAGAGTGTTTTCTAAACCAACCAGGGCGGTGCAAAGCTTGTTGCTTAGCGCTTCGTTTTCCGACAATCTCGTCTCGGAGCGAGTAAATTTACACTGATCAATGCCGACGCCGGTGCAGAAATACTAGTATTTTGCACGTTTTTAGAGGTTGGTGCCTCAGGGCATGCGTGGATGTCTTTTGGATGTCATGCTTGGGAGCTGAGAGCGTCTCCAGTAGCAGAGTCAGTTAAGAGATACTCTCTCCGTTTAGGAATATAAAGATTTGTTGATTGACAGACATCAATTTTGACTGTCTGTCTTATTCAACTTTTTTTGAAAAATATAAAAACAATTAAGTTATACTTAAAATATATCTAATGACTAAACAAGTCATAACAAAATAAATGATATTTTTGAAAATATTTTGAATAAGACGAACAGTCAAAGTTGATGTCAGTCAGTCAACGAATCCTTATATTTCTGGACGGAGGGAGTAGCAACTAGCTCTTACAAAAGATTGAAGAGAAGTGGGATTCATGTTTCAGTCTCTCATTTTTCTTAGAGGCTGTCTCTCGAGTAAGAGTTAACTGTCTTCTCTTTCTTCTTTTTTTCCAATAAATAATTCTAAAAGTTAGTTTAAAGGCATTAGGACGATTTGAGAGCGCTGTCAGGCCAGGCAAGGGTCGTGTGTGTGGATCGATGCTGGACAGGCTACGGTTTCAGGAGTAGCAGGGCATGGGTGGCTACAATAATCCATCCCACTTTTGTTTACGTACGGGAGCTACCGACCTGACAGAGTGCTCGAGTGATGGACGAGGCGGCGGCACACGTGATCGGCTACTGGCAAGCTATGGCGTGACACGTGGGAGCGTGCAAGGCACGACAAGTGTGGTTGGTGCCTGATCGTTAGTACTATGATCAGTGGGGAGAGAGAGAGCCCACATAACAAGTTGTGTGATTCGATTGAACAATTTTCAAGTTTTGTGACTGAAATGCACCCATATCGTAAGTTGTTGTACCACTAGTGTAATTTACTTAATAATTTTAGTTAATTTTAATCAACTATAAGAGCAAATAAAATAATTCGTTACTTATTGCTACATATATGCATCATATAGAACTAACATCAATCAACTTACATTGTCTGTGTAATGATTAAGTTATAAGAACAAGCAAAGGGCCTCAAGTGGCACGCCGTCCTCATTCCCCCCTCAGTAATTAGCAGATGGGAGCTTGCTGCAATGTCAGTGCATTTTCTTTTCTTGGTTTGTAGGTTTATCATAGCAAATAGAGAAATTGAGGCCCCATGATAGAGATAAGAGGCACATTTCAAATCAAAGCTAATTATGGAGTATCTTACCATTTGGCCACAAAAGAATAGATCACCATTCGCTCTCAAGATCTAAAAATGACAATATTTTGTCGTTAGTTTTTTAACCCTAAATACATTTATACTTTTATTATATAAATCACCCATTTGTATGTACAACAAATGTAGCTTGGATTACCCCTGTATCTATTTATAAACTACATACTAACATGATTACTAGAAAATATGAAATGTTACATGTAAGAGATCAAAATTACAATTCAAATAATCTTGAAAATTACATACTAAGCGTACATATTGTAAGGACCGTGTGACCGAGGAGGGTGGGGGGGGGGGGGTTGAATCGGACACACCATGAACTAATACTTTTTGCACTTCTAGCCACTAATTCTATTTACACATGTAAAGGGTCTATAACATAAGCGTACATATGCACTACGTGTAAGTGATCAAGCAAGGATAACCATATGCTAGGACTTGTATATGTTAGGTGCAAAGCATACATGAGCATAAGGAAACAACCTAGCATATAGATATGACAACATAAGCTCAACAAGTCCTACACAAGCTAGTATATAAGATAACGACGATCAAGCAATCTAACATGCATATAGGGAACACATAGAGAAGCTCAAACAAGTCCTATACATGCTAGTGTATATGGTAAGATAGACAATCAAACTAGCATGTATAAGTACACAAAGGAAAACTCAAGCTAGTGATCATGATAACTAGATAGATACAATATAAGCATAACAAGATCACTATATGATATCAAGCAAGGTGAGCTATCACAAGTAGGTACAAGCATATATAAGGAAAGCATGTATCACTAGATATAACGAGGAGCTAGCACGGCAACAATCGCTAAGCAATCATATGAGATAAGCACAATATCTACTACAAGCATATAAAGATAAACAAGATAACAAGTGCAAGTAGTAGAGAGTAAGAGTAAGAGATTGCTCATCGATTTTTCCCGTGATATCGGGAGGATGGCGCCTCCCCCTAGTCCACGTTGGGTCACTCTCGCCGGAGTCTCGACCCCGTCCCTCCGCTCGATGGCGATCCCCTCTAGAGCACACTCCACTCCTCGAGCCGGTATTGTTCCCAAGAGCACGCTTCACCCTCCGAGTGAAGTCACGGGCTTCACCTCGCCGCCCACGGCAATGCTCTCTTCCTTGGAACCAACCACCGCTCCTTGAGTGAAGTCGCGGGCACGTCCCGCTGGCATCTCCGAGTACTCTTCCGAGGGCAAGGATCCGCACGTGATGCGGTCCAAAGGGCGCTCCACTAGTGATGCTTTTTTCGCACGGGAAGCTTCTAGACCGCGTACAAACTTGTGTTGGCTTCCACACAATCTTGGCAAGCTCAACACCGACGCCTAACCAGTCTAGGCCTTGCCATAGACCAAGGGTAACTGTAACACCCTAGCCCAGAGTACGGCTCCAGACCTGTACGCCTGCAGTACGGGCCCCACCTAACAGCAGCAACTCTTACGCTTTCGTCCTCGCTTCGCGTAAAAGGGTTAACCCGGTTACTACTGCACCCAGGACTGAGTATTTAAGCTGGTCAAGCTCCTGGTCGATTTCCAGTATAGGACTAACCGGATCGCTACAGTACCCGCGCTACAGTGTTCCGCATCTACAGTGCCCGGCAGCTACATTGGCCTCGCTACAGTACCGCGTCCCAGTGGGCCCGGCCCACGGGCCGAACAACAGGCCGATTCTATGTTTTTTTTTTTTTGCTTGAATTAACATCCTGGATGTTACATTCTCCCCCCTTTAGAACTCGACGTCCCGTCGAGCGACCAGCTTACCCCCTGACTCCTCGAGTCATCCAGGGGACAGTAGACACAGGATCGTCTCTTCCTCGCCACGTCCAGCACGTGTCATGCCATGTCCCGCCTTGCAGACCCACGCGCCATGAACCCCGTGACTGCGCCCGTGACACAGCGAAGGTCGGCTCTGATATCATTCTGTAACACCCCAGCCCAGAGTACGGCTCCAGACCCGTACGCCTGCAGCGCGGGCCCCACCTAACAGCAGCAACTCTTACGTTTTCGTCCTCGCTTCGCGTAAAAGGGTTAACCCGGTTACTACTGCACCCAGGACTGAGTATTTAAGCTGGTCAAGCTCCTGGTCGATTTCCAGTATGGGACTAATCGGATCGCTACAGTACCCGCGCTACAGTGTTCCACGGCTACAGTGCCCGGCAGCTACAGTAGCCTCACTACAGTGCTCCGACGCTACAGTACCGTGTCCCAGTGGGCCCGGCCCACGGGCCGAACAACTGGCCGATTCTTTTTTTATTTTTTTTTGGACTTGAATTAACATCCTGGATGTTACAGTAACAAACCAATACCGCCTCCCTATGACCACACTAGTCGTAGAGGTGTATGGATGCACTCAACCCTTTCAAGCACTAAGATTTCCTCTCCAAATCTTCTCCCAAGTGCCCTCTTGCATCCTCTTGTCTTCTCTTGTGTTTCCCCACTGGTAACAATGGACAAAGGCACCCCAAAGGGCCAAGCAACTGGCTATTTATAGCCTACCAACCATAAACTAGCCGTTGCACCAAAATTGTCCAGATTCTGTAGTCACCGTATGATGCAACTTCTAGTCACCGTATCATACGGTGCTCTCCAGACAGCCTGCAGTATTTTGCTCATAACTCCTTGCTCCGAACTCCAATTGGGGTGTTCTACATGATGGAAAGCTCTTGAAATTCCCCACAACTTTGCAATTGGGTCAATCTTCTGAATCATCCATCTTCAAGCTGATATGGCCACTTGATCATTCAAAGGTCATTTCCATATTATTTCTCAGGACAGCCTCCAGTGTTTTGGTCATAACTCTCTGCTCCGAACTCCAATTGAGGCATTCTGCATATCCACGGAAAGGACTTCAAATTTTCTACCACTTTCATGTTGGGTCGATCTCCAGATTCTGTCATCTTCATTCCCATATGATCACCGTATGATAAGGTGACCATCACCGTATAATACGGTGACTTAAACTTTTCTGCGTCCTGCGAACTTCGGAGTCTCTGGAAACCATACGGTGACACCGTCGTATCATACGGTGATTACCACCGTATTATATGGTGATTTCATATTTTTTTCTGTCCAGAAACTTATCTTTTCATCACCACTAATCACCGTATCATACGGTGATTAACACCGTATTATACGCTGACTCTGCAATCTGCTCCATCTTGTTTCGGCCATAACTTTTCACTCCGAACTCCGATTTCAGTGATCTTGGACTTGTTGGAAAGCTTGTGAAGAGCTCTACCACATTCCATAGAGATATCAAGCTCATCACCATCTGATCAATCCTCAAACTCATGAGACAAGTCCAATTCATTCCTCTCTTTGTCTCGGCTTCGGTTCTTCAACAAACTTGGTTCCTCTTCACCTCAGCTGTCACCCTAGTACTTGAGAGACTCTCTGAGCATCCATATACCTCTACCACTAGTGTGACCTAAGAGAAACGACTCGATCCCCCTTGATAGTCCGATGTTTCCTATAGACTCAAGCCTACATCTATACCAAGCCAACACTTGCTTGGATCTAGCTTGTCCTTAGCTTTGATCCATCTTCTCAGCCGCGACCTCCATCAAGTACAATGATCCTCATCGTCATCCTTCGTCGAGGCAACCAATCACCGGGATTCTTCCGATCATGTGATCATATGAAAACCTTTCCTTCATCCACAAATGTTAGTCACAATGATCTCGTTGCCATAAAGGACAACTCGACCGTAACATAATATGCATAAGATATGTATATAAAACTAGCACAATAACATCATCATGATATAAGGATATTAAAGCAAGCTACATGATGAATAGGCAAAGTATGCATGTCATGGTAAAGATATGTAAGCAAGATCACATGACATGACATGGCAACATGGTGACAAGATAGAGTATACATAAATAAGCGCAAGCATGTCATCATCACAAGAGACAAGATCATCATGGTGTAGGATATAAGGCAATACTAACATGATGATCAAGAGCATGTCAAAGTATAAGATACATAGAGGAACACTTGCCATACTTACCTTGCTACTTACCTCATATGTGTAGGAGTCACATCATAGAGTAGTCCTCATGTATGCTTTTCCACTTTACCATCTTCCTCGCAACCTTTGAGGTGTTGGCACTCCAATAGTGTATCACTACATCCATGAGACTAACCATCTTGCACACTAGCAAACCTTGTTAGTCCTATTGACCATGTTGACATCAATCACCAAAACCTATGAACCATGCTCTAGGTTCAATGATCTTACACATATATATGTGTGGGCCTCCAACTA
This sequence comes from Eragrostis curvula, assembly GCA_007726485.1. NCBI lineage: Eukaryota > Viridiplantae > Streptophyta > Magnoliopsida > Poales > Poaceae > Eragrostis > Eragrostis curvula. The sequence goes on from RWGY01000031.1 coordinate 16,754,343, forward strand.
ATTTAGTGCATTCAAAGTTCACGACAAAGAAAAAATGGTCCACCACAAGGTTATGTTCATCACTGATAATAATCTTAGCATGTTGGCTAGTAAATTTTCACTATGATCACTCAAAATTGATCATGTTTGATTAATCCAACGGTGTATTGACATGCATCCAAGCAAACTGGCAAATTTTCTTATTGCAGTTCAGTGAAAACAAAACACATTAGTACAAACATAAAGATGGAAATAAAGCACCTGAACGATGAGGAACATCAGTTCGTAGATGAGTCGTTTCTTGTTTTCTCCGGGCGGTGCGTACCCCGTCACGATGAAGTTCACGATGTTGGCGTACCATGGGTGCGCGTCCCTCACTTGGAGCAGCATGTCGTCGCGCAAGAAGTCATTGATGGGTAGTTCCTGCGGGTTAGTGAATTGCATGCGCGACAAATGATCCGCTACAGAATTTTCTACTCCTTTCTTATCACGAATTTCTAAATCAAACTCCTGGAGCAGAAGAATCCATCTTATCAAACGGGGTTTAGCATCTTTCTTAGAGAGCAAAAATTTTAAAGCGGCATGATCAGTGTAAACAATAACTTTTGCTCCGGCTAAGTAAGATCTAAACTTGTCAAAGGCAAACACAACAGCAAGGAGCTCTTTTTCAGTGGTAGTGTAATTTAATTGAGCTCCTGTCAGCGTTTTGCTTGCATAAGAAATTGCATGATGCTTTTTATCTCTAGTTTGACCAAGAACAGCCCCCACAGCATAGTCACTAGCATCACACATAATTTCAAAAGGCAGCGTCCAATCAGGGGGTTGGATAATTGGAGCTGAGATGAGTGCATTTTTGAGAGTAGTAAAGGCAATCATGCAATCATCAGAAAACTCAAAGGGTGCATCTTTTGCGAGCAGATTTGTAAGGGGTCTAGCAATTTGAGAAAAATCTTTAATGAAACGACGATAGAACCCCGCATGTCCAAGAAAACTGCGAACACCCTTAATATTAACAGGAGGTGGAAGTTTTTCTATTACTTCTAATTTAGCTTTGTCCACCTCTATCCCTCTTTCAGAGATTAAGTGCCCAAGGACTATGCCTTCTCTAACCATGAAGTGGCACTTTTCCCAATTGAGCACTAAATCCTTTTCTTGGCAACGTTGCAGGACTTTGTCTAAATTTTCTAAACAATGATCGAAGGTTTTTCCATAAACAGAGAAATCATCCATGAAAACTTCCATAATTTCCTCGATCATGTCAGAAAAGATAGACATCATGCATCGTTGAAAAGAAGCAGGAGCATTACATAGCCCGAAAGACATTCGTCGATGAGCATAAGTTCCGTAAGGGCATGTAAAAGTGGTCTTACTTTGATCGTCGGGATGGATGGGGATTTGATGATATCCCGAATACCCATCAAGGAAACAAAAGAAAGAATGATTTACCAGCCGTTCCAACATCTCATCGATGAAGGGCAGCGGAAAATGATCTTTCTTTGTGGCCTTGTTAAGTTTTCGGTAATCAATGCACATCCTCCATCCCGTGACGGTTCGTTGAGGGATTAACTCATCCTTGTCGTTATGGACGACCGTCATTCCTCCCTTCTTGGGCACAACCTGCACTGGACTCACCCACTCGCTGTGTGGAACAGGATAGATAATACCAGCATGCAATAGTTTTAAGACCTCTTTCTTAACAACCTCTCTCATCGCATTATTTAGCCTCCTTTGAGGTTCCCTAGAAGGTGTACTTTCAGGGTCTATGGGAATGCGATGGGTGCAAAGAGCAGGGCTGATTCCTTTGAGGTCTCCTAGCGAGTAGCCAAGAACGGAGCGATGCTTTTCTAACACGGCTAAGAGTTTAGTGCTTTCTTCCTCCGAAAGCTTGTCACTTAAGATGACAGGGGTTTCGGGGTTTCCGTGAAGAAAAGCGTAGCGCAAGCCTGGTGGAAGTGGTTTAAGTTCTATTGGAGGTGGTGGCGGTGCAAAGGTTTCAGGTAGCTCTAAAATTTCCTCCGAATCATCTTCTTCTAGAACAAAATCAAGAGCATCTTCGTCCAAAGATGATTCGGGGGTTTTATGAAGAAATATCGCCATAACCTCCTCTATGCATTCATCTTCCTTAGGTAGTTCCTCGGCGAAGGAATTTCGTGCTTGAGTGATAGGAATAGAGAAAGGTTCATCGCCGAGGGTGAAGTCGATGGTTCCAAAAGGTGACGTCCCCAAGAAAAGTTTTTCTATGGGATATCCTACAAAGACATCGAAATCCGAGATTCCGAAGACATGGAAGTCCAAGGATACCTCCGCTTCATCATGCTTGATGCGAACGCCTCTAACGATCCCCAAACCCTCAAAGATATGCCCCGGAGAGGTTCTAAGGAGTTTGCTAGTGGGTTCCCATGCTTCGCTGCCGAACATGGTTAAAGCAAAGGATTCGGACATGATGTTGGCTCCTACCAGAGGGCTGTAGAGAACGTCAACTTTGGATTCCCGAATTAAGCTTTGAATGGTTGAGGTGGGGAGGACAAGTTGAATTATATCGGAAGAAAACTCATTTTCCTTCAACCATTCATCGCTCATGATCGCCGTCAACTCCCGAATAGTTTTTAAGAGAAAATCTTTTTCCAAAGGTTCGGGGGTTGATGCACAGATCTGAGGTTTCTTTTGACAAGAGTAGTTCAAGGTGTTTCCAAAATTTTCGAAAATCTCTTCCTCGAACTCAAATGGGAACTCAAGAGGTTCATCTTCCTCTATCATGGTTCTTATGTTAGATGAGAACTCGGGTGTCGGCTCTACCAATGTAGGCACCCATTGTTGTGTTTCTTGCGCAACGAGTTCCTCATCTATTGACTCCGGCTCAACTAGTAAATCAGCGGAAAAAGGCATGTTTTCCACAATTCGATCCAAAAGTTCGTGTGCTTCCGCTATGGTCTTATGAGAAAAAGATCCACCAGCGGCCGTGTCAAGATAAAGTGCGGTGTCGTTGCTCAATCCCGAATAAAAATGTTGCAATAAAACTGGTTCGGGGAGCAACAATTCTGGTCCAGAGTCTGTTAATGAACAGAATCTGATCCAAGGTGCACTTAAAGTTTCCTCCTCTTCTTGACGAAAGTTAATTATTTCCGCTCATACAGAAGTAATACGAGATACGGGGAAGAATGCTAGACAAAATTTGTCTCGCAATTCTTTCCAATCACCGTTTACTCTCTTAGCGGTGTAAATGTACCATTGCCTCGCCTTCTCATTGAGAGAGAAGGGAAACAATTTCCATTTCAATGTTTCTTGTGTCATGCCATGGATCGATCGGCATGAACACAAATGCTCAAACTCTCGCAAGTGTTCATAAGGATTTTCATGTTTAGAACCCGAAAAGGATAAACCTCTTATCATCGAAATGTAATCGGGGGAAAACTCATAGCCAGATGAAGAAATAGGTTGTGATGATGATGGTGGCTCTAAGAGCTCGCCCCGTGGAGTAGAGAATGATTGGATGGTGGGTTGTGACTCCATGAAATATTTTTTTGTGAGTTTTTTTTTTTTTGAATCTAAGGGAAATAAAAACAGAACGGTAAGTAAGATAGATTACGAGGGCAAACTTAATTTGCAATAGAGATATCAACCGTTCCCCGGCAACGGCGCCAGAAATGCTTGTTGGTATTTCTTACGTCACAGATAAATCCGCAAGCGCACGGAATACCGTTGTAGCACTTCACCCGGGAGTATTCCAAGGTATCGTATTTGTTTTCCCCAAGGAACGGAGTTATTCTACCGCAAGGCAAGTTTTACCCAAGGACAACCAAGACAACTAGCAGCTTAGGATTGAGAGGGTGATTATTATCTAGATATTTCTAAGGTTAGACGAATTCAGGTTCTACTCGTCTACTTCGAGCACCGGCTTAGGCTTTGGTCTGCCAAGCCACTCCGGCTAATGGCTCTACTATGTACCCGAACGTGGAGGGTTCCTTTGGATGGACAGGGCTGTCACTTCCTGCCACCTACCTCTACAAACCGTGGAGCACACAGCGGTCAAAGGCGACCTCCAGCCTAGACACCACGTCTATGCTATCGATCACTACTCTAGCCCCGGCCTGATACTGATTCAGAGAACTAGAGTACTCCTTGCGGAGCGACGATCCCGTTGAACGAGTTTAACAAGAATTATGCCTAGACGAATGATAAAGCTCAATAGATAGATAATCACCACGTATAATCACTAGAAGTGTTTACACGCCAAGGTAAAAGAATAGGAACTAAACCTCCAATGAAAAGGGAGGAGAACTCCTATCTCTTCCTTGCCCTCTCTCCTATTCTACTAATATACAAGAGGCTCTCGGCCTGTGGATTGGAAATGAGGAGAGTCTTGTGTCTTGTGGTGTGTTGTTGTGTTGAGAGGGGAGGGGTACCCCTTTATTTATAGCCTTGGAAGGTCGGCAACTTTGAGGCGGTTCCCGAGGTCGGTGACAATTAATGCAGTGGGAACCGACATCCAGAGGTCGGTTGTGAACTGCCATAAAAAGATGGGCCAGGGGGGCCTCCCTGTCAGGTCGGCCGACCTGGCCAGGGGGGGTCGGCCGACCTGGCCTGGGCCCCACTGGGTCTCATCTTCCTCTGGCTTCCTCCCTTGGCTGTGTACAGGCCCAATCCACTTGCATTATTTGATCTTGACACTTGATTCTGTGGTTTTGGGCTTTTGGACTAAGTTCTTTAGTCCGGGAAAATCTGTTGATTGCAAAAGTTCATGCTTGGAGCCTGTTTTCCCTTGTTTTTATACGAATTGCACCTGCACTCATAATTTCACCAAGACTAGTAGGAATTTGTTAGAAATAAGCCCTATGTCTACCTTTGGTGATGGTGTTAGGTCCAAAAGGTGCATAAAGTTGACGGTAAAAATGGGTCGTAAGGACCGTCAACAAGATCCCCCACACTTAGCTCTTTGCTCGTCCTCGAGTAAAGCTGTGAGTGGAAACTGAGAGGAACTCTTCCCTTAGGTAAGTGAAATCTGCACACAAGCTATTACAAGCCACACCTTTCCACCTGTGAACATGAGGGTGGCTAACACGTATTCTTGGATGATTGAAAAGTGGAACGATTCATGACTTAAGTCACCTTGCCTTCACCTACTAAGTACCTTGGGTTTTTGAAAGAGGTTTGAAAAATATAAACAACATAGCTCTTGCTCCTCTATTGATTCTCTCGGATCGCTCAAAAAGTGTATTTTCCTTACCAAAGCATTATCTTGCCTCTTTTGTCCTACTTCTAAGGCTTGTATGTGGAGCTCAAGGTAGGGATAGAAGAGGCATACTTGTATCACAAATATTGCTGAACCAAAAGAAAGGATCCACGGAGAATTCAAGTCATACAACCTTGATCAAGAAGTGCATGTGTGGATGTTTATATGTGACGACTCCTTTATTGGATTTTACCTCTCTTTGTTTTGTATTTCCGAGACATGGCTATCATTTTTCTTTCTTTTCTTTTCATGCTCTGTACATGAGCATTTTTCTCTTTCTTTATCTTGCTCATCTTTTGTGAGCCTTCTTTTTCTTTTGCATAGCCATGTCCCTCTTTTGTTTATTTGAGAGAGAGAGGTAAAATGAGATAAAAGTGAGGAGTGTCTTTATTTGGATGGGTGGATGTGCTAACTCCCGGTGTAGGAGTTTAGCATTTTTGGTGGATCGTGTACGTGATCTTGATCAAGAGAGCATGACAGGTTTCCCACTAGGGTCGCAAAATTTTGGAAAAGCTCATTGCAAAAACAAGTAGCATATGTATGTATGTTTGATAGTTGTGATTAACATATGGCATTGGTAGGAATTTATGTATCAAAAGAGGAGCAGCAAGCCATGATATTTTAACTTTTTGAAATAAAACTCCCAAGGACTTTGTAGATTTAAACAAAGGATCATTTCATCGAACCATATCACACTCGCCAATTATCTAGAAAAACATGGGTCCTATGGATAGATTGTTCACAAGCAGGTGGTGATGGAGCGAGTGATAACAAGTGTGCATGATTATGTTGAGAGCAAAAGGGAGAGTATTGGGTTTTATAAAGATGTGCTAAAAAGAAATTTTCCCAAGTTTTAATTGGTCAAGTTTTATTTTCGTATCTCAGAATGAACTTGACAGGTATAGTAGGCAAAAAGGGAGTGTGGGAAACAAACTTGAGTAGCACGGGAAAGCAGAGGCCCAGTGGGACCCACCAGGGGTCGGCCGACCTGGTGTGGCCTCCACTGGTGCCCAGTTTTCGCTTATTT